>MIQA02001548.1:0-42091 GCA_001887855.2 Sclerospora graminicola | reverse complement strand
GTGCGATGGGGGTCCATGTTGGGCTTGTGGAGCTCAACAAACTCCAGGAACCCCACGGCAGGGTCGACGAGAACCTCGTCCAACAGCGTTGTCAGGTTCGTGCGCTTGCGGAGGGTCAAGCTGAAGCGCGCCATGAATCCCGTCACCCAGTTCTCGGACGCCAAGAACACGTCCACAGAGTCAGCATCTTTCTCGTGCTCAAAGAGCGCCATCGCAGTGTCAGCGATCCACTCGCGTGTCACTTTCTCCTTGTTGATGCGCCGCTCAATGACGAGATCAAAAAGGATCTCCTCGAAAGCCGCGAGGAGAGGCTTGCGGCCGGCTCCAGGAAGACGCTTGCGATGACTGGGGGCATCCGCGAGCTGATCACGCTGCTTCCACCATTTGCGATAGGTGGAAGCATCGTAATCCCAACCCTTCTTGCGGAAGTGACGGGCGGCTCGACTCGGCACGCCTTGGCCCTCGGTCCTGATCCACTCGATCGCCTCCTTCTTCCTCGCAATGTCGACGGGGTTGCGTTGTCCGGGCATAGCTGAATGGGGAGTGGCAATTCGAATGGCGGAGATGTAAAGGAGTGAGGCGCAGGGTCTTCGAGAACATTGTTTGTGACTACCTGGACGCCACAATAGGGGCCACTATTCTGGGGGCTTCTATTTCTATTGTGGACCCCACCGGAGGGAGCACAAAACAGGGGAGCTCTTATTCGGGTAGGGATCTGTATTCGGGTAAATACGTTAGTTTTCACTTGCTCTATAATTGTGTAACGTTTTGATTTTAGCCAAGGCCCGTGAGGCACAAGCAAGGGCAAAAACCCATACAAATTTGTTTTTAGGTGGCCGCACTTTTCCGTAATCCTACAGAAGTACAGTCACACCTCCTTAAGTAGTGCACTCACGAACCAAGAAAATTCGAGTGGTCCAGATATGGAAACGTCATCTATGGGGGGGATACGGTACTACTTTTGTGACTGTCATACACAATGATTGAGCATCTGCCAAATGTTCTTTCGCTAAGAGCGCACATGTTTGCTTGTGCATTTTTCAAAACTAGAGACACGGAAACAACTCATCCTGATATTTGGTGCCAAAGCTCATTGCGCGAGTGGTAGAGGGTGTTGAAATTCGTTGTTCATAGTAGACAGTCGAAACGTAGGCCAGTAGGTGAATTTAGCTCGATGTTGATATTTGAAGAAATATTGCAAGGTTGATTTAATCAATGCAATGTATATTGAGAAGTGTTTATCGCCAACCTATTCGATACCTTCTACTGCTCTTAATCCTATTCCTGACTTGCATAACTACCCCGCCATCCCAGGAAACCCATGCGACTTCAACTTCGACTTTGTGTGTTTCTATTTCTAAAGTTCACAATGCAAAAAATAGAAATTTGGTGTTCAAAACCGTAACCACCGTGTACCAGTTTTGTACCACTTTCCTTTAGTGTAAAGTACCAAAAAATACCTTAAACGTTATTTTTGTGCTTGGACCGAAATTTCTAACACTCCTTCTCAGTGTGAATTTTACATCAGTCCGATTCCAATTCGTAATTTTGCGAGCTTCGGGTAAGGTAAGGCTTTGGTGAGTATGTCAGCCACCATGACGTCTGTAGCGCAATATTGTGCCTTTATTTCACCATTTTTCATTTTCGACATCATGAACTTCAATCTGATGTCAATGTGCTTCAACTTTGAAAAACCATCATTTTCATTCATCACTTTGATTGCTGCTTGATTGTCCATGTGGATTAATATTGGTTGTTTGACTTGTGTCCCAATTTCTTGTAGGATTTCACGACACCCAAGCATTTCTACTTCCACTTTTGAAGCTGCGTAGTACTCGGCTTCCATGGTTGACAAAGAGACGCCGCCTTGCTTCTTGCACAACCAGCTGATTATCATGCTATTTAGCTTGATTATGCCTCCGGTTGTTGATTTCCTATCGTCTTTCGAGCCGGCGTAGTCAGCGTCGCTATATCCTTCGATGTGGTGCGTGTCTTCATTTTTGTGTGCTCCATATCCCATGTGCAACTTCAAATGTTTTGTCCCTTTTAGATACCTGAGAACTCGCTTTGTCAAGTTCCAGTCACCATTGTTGGTGCGTGTGTCCTTCGAGTAGCCTTGTGCACTGCGAAAGATATGTCAGGTCGCGTACATCGGGATATCCAGAGTAAGGCGCCGACCAAAGATTGAAACTTTTTTACTGTAGGCATCTCACCTTTTGTTGTTTTTTCCAAAAGATTTTGATTTTTCAGGTTCAGGTCTTCGTACTCGTTGTTGATCGGCGTCTTTGCTGGGTTTGCGTCTTCTAGGTTGTACTCTCGAAGCATGTTTCCGATCATTACTTCTTGATCTAACGTGTATCCATTGTTTTGATCGTACGTGATCCTCATTCCTAGGAATTTTGAAACTTTTCCTAAGTTTTTAATTTCGAGTACTTTCAAGTCGTCGAAAAATTCGTCCACGAGCTCCTCCTGTGTTCCAGTCACTAGAAGATCATCGACGTAGACTCCTACGATAGTGGTAGCATCGTTAATCGTCTTGAAATACAAACACATGTCCGTAATACTCTGTTTGAAACCTGATTTTAGCAATTTTCCATGTAAAAGTTGATTCCACAGTCGACCTGCTTGTTTTAATCCGTAAAGAGTCTTTCGTAATTTCAACACCATTTCTTCTTTGTTGAGTTCTTCACATTTGCTCTTCAAATTCATGCCTTGTGGAATGTGCAGGTAAATTTCATGCTCCGTTTCCAGTGCCTTCACATAAGCGTTTGGGATATCTCCGTGTTTCGCACAGACACCCCAAGGTTTTGACAATGCGAGAATTAATTTCACCGTCCGAGCTCCATTACTGCTGCGAAAGTTAAGTTGTAGTCGATCCCAAGCCTCTGTTCGTTTCCACAAGCCACAAGCCTTGCTTTATACCGCTCGATATCTCCATTTTCATCAGTTTTCGTCTTGAATACCCATTTGGTGTGTAGCGGACGGCAATCCTTTGGTTTTCTTTCGATCGTCCACACTTGATTGCGTTCGAGCGCTGTTAATTCTTCATTTATCGCCTTCATTTGTTTCCGCTCTTCATTGCTTGGCCAAAACTTTTTGGGTCCACTTCGGAAATGAAATTTACTGTTTCGATTGTTTCATCATTTTCTTGAATCGCGTTTTCTTGGTCCGCGTTCTCACCGACGACATTTTCGCTTGACACTCTCTCCTTCTGTGCATTAGCTTTCGTGTGTCCTCTCGTTTGATGTCGTTCTCGTTGCCACACCTTTTTCTTCTGCTTATCGCTTTTGTTTTTTGCATTTTTGGTCGCAACTTTCTGATTTTCCACTCCTTCTGCTTCCAGGTCACGTCGTACTTGTTTGTTCTGCTCTTCGTTTAAGGTGTCTATGTTCTTGATGTGTTGCGTTGCAACCACCTTTCGCTCGTCCTTTAGGTATACTTTGTACCCCTTGACTTCTTCGCTTTTGCCGACGATTATCCCGATTTGAGCTCGATGAGCGAGCGAATTTTTTCCGGGATTTCTGTAAACGGTGCAGGGTGATCCAAATGCCACGATTTCGCCAAGGTTTGGTTTCTTTCCGGTCAGAACTTCATAGGGCGTCATGTTTCTTGAGTTTGCTTTCGTTGGACTCCTATTAATGATGTACGCGGCGTATTGAACCGCGTCGCCCCAAAACGAAAGATTTAAGCCACATGAAAAAACCATACATCTTGCCATGTTCATTATCGTTCTGTGCATTCGTTCAGCTTTTCCATTGCTCCACTGGTTGTTTGCTTCGCTGATCTGTCTCGTAACACCGGTTTGCTTGCAAAACAGATCCAAGTTCTTATATTCCAGTCCTCCATCCGTCCTGAGTAGGTGTACCTTGCAGTTGAACTGACGCTCGAAAAACGCCAGGAAATGTTCGAAAAATTTTGCCGCCGCGTCTTTGGTCTTCGCCAAAAATACTCGTACATAGTTAGATTTGAAATCGATGAAGTTGATCAGGTACCGATTTCCGAATCTGTCTTTTGGGGTTATTGGCCCTTTCAAGTCAGAGCAAATAACACCTCCAATGCGGTCCGTTTGTGCGTTCAAACCACTGTCTTGCTTGGACTTTGCATTTTTCGTCTGCTTACCTTGGGCGCAGGTTAGGCACGTCATTCTTTTAGTATCGGTAAGCTTTATTCCGAAACTTTCGTCCTACGCCATGTTTTCGATTGCGTCAAAACTTAGGTGCCCTAGGCGAGCGTGGAAGTGCATGAGCGTGCCTTCTTGAACGATTCGCTCTTGATTGTTTTCTTTATCTTGCAGGATCGCCATTACTTGGTCTCCATTGAAAAATCGTAACCTTTCCACTTTTACATCGACCGTGAGTACTCGGTTTGTTTTTTCAACGGAAAATATTCCTTTTCCATACTTTTGGTGCACCATCACTCGGTTTCCATTTTTATAATCGAGGTGACATCCTTTGTCTTCCAGGAGTCCGTACGAAAGAATGTTTTTTGCCAAATTTTCCACGTAGTAGACATTTTCAAGTCGAATGACATTTTGTTTGTCATCAAGGTAAGTGGTAATTTTCACCCACCCCTTTTTGGTGACGCTCAACTTCATACCGTCCGCTTGGTAGCACGTTCCTTGAACATCTTCGACATCTTGTAGGTACGAAATGTCGTTTACCAAGTGCATGCTTGCTCCACTATCCAGGATCCACCTTGTATCATTGCTGTCTTTGTTTTCGACGATGCTTAGCGTGAAGTCCACTTGTTTTGAAACTTTACTTCGACACTTGTCTTCGGTGTGCCCTATCTTCTTGCAATTCTTGCATTTTTTGATTTTGGGTTTTTGTTCGACGTAGTTGATAGTTTCACTTTGGCGACTTTTTCCTTGCTGTCCGTCGTTTTCAATTGCTTGAGCAAATTGACATAGCTCTTCTGCTTGACGAAGATAGTCTTGCCTTGAGTGGTTGTATCTCGATAGTAGGATTGTTTTCAGTTCACTGGATGCATAATGAACTATGTTTTCGAGCACCAGCGGCTCACTTCCACCAACAGCTTCCGTGATCGCCACAAGGTACAGGTAATGTTCATTCCATGTCCTTTTCGGATGTTTTCTTGCTGTAAATAGTTTCATCGACTGAGCCGGTGTTATGGTTGTATGGAATGCCGATAACATTCGATTCATAACGTGAACCAAACTTTGTGATTCGTTCCACCATGAATCGACTTGACGATTGTAATAACTTTCAGCCATACCGCTTAGGTAATGGCTGAGTAGGTCCACCTTGAAATCTTCGCCCCATCGATATCCGCATGCAGATTCTGCAATGGCAACTTGACGTATAAATCTTGTGCCCCATTGCTTGAAACCGGCACCAAGACCCCTGTATACCTCTTTGCCGTCAAAGGTTCGAATCGATAACTTGCATTCGCGTGCTGACGGGGTTCTAAAGATCGGTTGCAGATTCGGTTGCGGGTGCAAATTTGGTTGCATGTTCGGTTGCGGGTGCATGTTCGTTTGCGGGTGAATGTTTGGCTGAGGGTGCAGGTTTGGTTGCTGATGCAAGTTCGGTTCCGGTTTTGGTTGATGCAGATTTTGGTAGTTTAATCCTCCAAAACCGGCTGCATGATCCTGAAAATGATCCGCCAAGTCAGGTTTCTTTTCGGGTGTACCATCTAAAGATGCCATTCGCATCTTCGTTCCCAATCGCATGGAATTGTTGAAACCAAAACTATCCATGTCGGGTTGTCTCCGACTCGATTCAAGTCGGTCAAGTCTGTCAATTACGCCTTTCAGCATGTCTACCAGTCGGGCACCTTGATCTCCCATCGTGGTAGGCTTCTCCTCTTCATAATCTTCACCGAAATTATCATCTTGACCCTTTGGGCTCATAACCTGTTGAAATTCGTTGTTCATAGTAGACAGTCGAAACGTAGGCCAGTAGGTGAATTTAGCTCGATGTTGATATTTGAAGAAATAGTGCAAGGTTGATTTAATCAATGCAATGTATATTGAGAAGTGTTTATCGCCAACCTATTCGATACCTTCTACTGCTCTTAATCCTATTCCTGACTTGCATAACTACCCCGCTATCCCAGGAAACCCATGCGACTTCAACTTCGACTTTGTGTGTTTCTATTTCTAAAGTTCACAATGCAAAAAATAGAAATTTGGTGTTCAAAACCGTAACCACCGTGTACCAGTTTTGTACCACTTTCCTTTAGTGTAAAGTACCAAAATACCTTAAACGTTATTTTTGTGCTTGGACCGAAATTTCTAACAGAGGGAGATATACCGACGCCGTCGGGCGAGGGTCAGATCCGACAGGTACATTCTATCCGTGGACAAGAAAATATGTCAACCTTTCAAAGTCGCTTCTTTCTGTATACGAAATGCCTTATATGCATTCCCAATATGAGGAGTTTAACAGATCAACTCATAGAGGCGATAAGGCTGACCAAACAGCGCTAATGGTAGCAGTAAGAACGAGACGGGTTTACTGAATAGAAAATTCAGTTTTCTTTCCACAGTAGTACAACAATTGCAAAGTACGCAGGAAAGCAGTCAAGCCGCCATTTTGATTCAGAGCGCGCGCTTGCAGGATTGTCTGCGCTGTGCGTTGTTGATGGTCTTCTTCGCACACCGGCAACTGACGACCCACTAATGATAGAAAAAGAAAGCAGCTATGTGCTGATCCATACATTTAGCAAGCAAATACATGTATTTCAATTCAAAGTTTAAATCGTGAAGGAGCTAACAAGGTCATTTTTTGCGAAATAAGAGGACTGGTGTCATGGCTGAAGTCACGACTATAGATCCGTACTATACAATTTGAGGTTCGACACAGTGTATAATACAGTATTAATACAGTATTAATACAGTATTTATACAAAATTACCGTAAAAGTCGGGTTAACTGGGACACACGGATCAGTACTGTAATTCACCGGTCATCTGGTTTTGTGATAGTCCACAACATGTCCTATGATAGGACATATTGTGGTGCTTATTACTGCCGCAGTAACCCATTAGAACGGATAAAAAAAGGAGAGGGAAGCCCATCCATCGACAAAAAGAGGATGAAGGGCATGCATTTTAGCGGAGGCTGTTCAGTTGTGGTGAAATTGTGAGTTGAAAAAGGTTATCAGTACAAATCCGCATATCTAATGTTGTTTGAATGAAGTGATTTGTCTTTCTAAGTAGAATTAAAGTATTGTTTAAAGTAGTGAGTGATATCAAAAAGATGAAATGATAAACACATAAGTATGTGTTTATCATTTCATCTTACCTCTTGTAATACTTGGGCTTAATACTCTATTAAAGCTATTTCTACGCTAGTTTAGGGTGTCCTAGGGGTGTAGAATGGGTTTACACTTCAAACCTTACTGTCGATTCCTGTCTATCTAGCACGAAAATAAAAAAATACGTTAAATACGTATGTATTTTTAATGCTGTATAATACGTCTGTATTATACAGTGTATTATACAGACGTTTGATACACACGGATCTATAGTCACGACCCAAGAATTTTTTTTGGTGACCACTTCTAAAATGACTCGCGCAAAGGGGGAATTCGCTCGTCCATAGTGTGGCGATTGGTGCAAACACTTCTGGGTTCGGATACAGGATTTGTGCCACTTAGGGGAGTTCTCATTGGGCGGTGTGACTGATGTAGTTTTTTGTGTAAAGTTACAGTAACGTAACACATCAGTTTATCGCAGTACATCAGTTTTCCGCAGGAAACATTATCTGACCAATTATGTGTGTGTATTTTTGCTACGCGTCCCACGATTGGCTGATTAATCGAAAGCAGCAGTTTTTCGCAGTAAAGATTTTCCGCGAAAAAGTCCCGATTTTGTCAAGTAGACCCCCTAACAAGCCAAGTTAGGAGGATCTGGACTACCCCGCGAAGAGTACTTAAGTACCAAGCCTAATTGATGAACCCGACGGGCACCAGCCCAGCGGTGGAAACCGTGCCCCCGGATAAGGATCCAGCGGGAGTGATGAATCTCAGTATCACACAAGCAGAACATAAAGAGCAAGTGATTGATGAGATTGTGCAGGAATCGCAAATAAGTGAAGGGGAGATGCTTGAATTGTCGTGCGATAAGGTAAGTACCGTGTCGGAACACGACAGTAGTGAGAACGCGAGCAGAGTGGAGCCGGATACAGATAGTCCTATGCCGGAACAAAACACATCAGTAGCAACAAGTACCGAGTCGGATGAAACGATGGTACAGACCGCAAAGGAAGGAGAAACACCTCCAGAGGCAGGGCAGCAGAATATAAAGACGAGTAATGAGGAGAAGGAACAAGAGGCAGAGCAGCCAGGACAACTAAAAGGTAATTCAACCAACGGGGTTAAAAGTCGCTTAAATACCCCCGAAGAGTTGGCAGCGGCTTTGAGACAGGTGTTAGCCGATGCTTCACAGCGGAAGCCACGACAGCAAACGTGGCTAGACTTAACCCAGGAGTTGTTCAAGGCGGTATATAAACACCCTAAGAAAAGAGAAGGGGGAAGTGGAAAGAAATCAGATAAGTGGCCAATACTATCGAAGGTTGAACAAGAACGACTAATCGATTTATTCGAGCTACTTGTAGTGACCCACCAGCTGAACTGGCTCGTGTGGAAGCAGAAGGCAGTGGATGCGTGTTTCATAGCCCGGAAATCCAACCAACCCCTAGAGACAACACTATCGAAACTGATCGGCACTTGCCAGGTGGAGGTAGCAGTAAAAGGGGAAAATGTGTTGGAAGGTTGGCTGTCAAAGGTAACAGGAGAAGTCAAGAAGCCAAAGATCGAAAAGTTAAGTCAAGGGGATTTCAAGTTTAATCCTAACGTGTATTCACAAGATCAGGTTGAAGCTTAAATACGAGTGTGCAGGAAAGTGGCAGGGTCGGAAGGGCAAAAACTTTAGAGACGGCAGTGCAGAAGAGTGGAAGATTGTGCAAGGCCTAGCGGAAGGAACAATATTAACGCGCACCCTACCTCAGTTTTTGCGTCAAATAATGACGTCGGAAGATCGGCTACGAGTCATGATCACAATCAGAGTGCAAGTAGAAGGGTGTCTAACAATGGATATGACCGGGGAAGGGCGAAAAAGGCGTTCCAAAGCACTAAAAGCATCCAAGAAAGCATCGCGACAGCAGCGACAGCAAGAGGTTTGGAAAACAAAAGATTATGGGAGATGTTAGCTGAAGTCAAAGCGATTCGTTATTCTCCGTCCCAGCATTGCTTGGCATTTGCATTCTTGACGAGAGCAGTAGCAAAGCGCTTCGCGGATGTACAAGTAACGTATCACAAGTCAGTCCATAGGCTACGGAACGTGCATGTACAGGAGCCAACAGATAAACCGATATGGGAACGTCAGGAGCTTGGAGGGAGTAACAGTGGTGGGTTTAACTCCGACTACGCAATCACGGTGCGCAACATCACAAGTAATATTGATATCATGAAGTTTCACGGATTCTTGAAATCGATCATTCCACTGGAATTCTTTTTTGAAGAGTTGGATCAGGGGGGCCCGCTGTCTGCGACTTCACTGGACTGGAGTATAGTGGTAGAAGCAGGAGGTTGTCCGAAGGCTTTAAAAAAGGTACGTCGAATCATATGGTGTGGGTCGACATTAACTCTCGAACACCCAAGTTCACGAGGGAATAGGCACTGTCTGCGAAGTGGTGAGCCCGGACACCAAATTAGGGGCTGTACCATGACGCAGCACAAATAAGTCACGGAACACTGCATTGTGGTAACGGGGGAGGAGGTTGAGGCACTGGTAGTGCCAGAGCCGACTTTCACAAGTATGGACGCTTTACGGACAGAGGTGCGTACTAATTGTATAGCACATGATGAGAAACGGGGCAAGAAAATCAGCACCGACAAGGAACAAGGTACCGACCAAGAGGAGACAGGGGCTACCCAGCCGAAAACCGGAAAGACCCCGGTGCGAGATGAGGAAGAGGCAGTCCAAGCCAAATCCGAAAATGTCAAGAGCGTCCAAGACGAGAAGGCACAAAGACAGAGATCGAATGAATGGACCACAGTCTCGCGGTCTACAAAAGGACCACAAAAGAGGAAAGAAGGGGAAACCATAGGTATGCATATGCGAAATAATCTGAGTCAGGAAAAAAAAGCCGCAGCAAGAGGCAATTGAAGTAGGTAAGGTAGATGAAACGGTAAGTAGGGATAATCAACATCACACCAAGGAAGCGACTGAGGTCGAGACGGGCAAAGTAGACGAAACTGGGGACCAACCAGAGGAAGAGCCTTTAAGTTCGGATGGACCAATACGGCTACAACAGCCAGAAGAAACTGGCAAATCCAAGAAAGGGAGACTGACGCCGAGAGATAGACAACGCGAAAATACGCAATTACTCATCGAGGAGGCACAAACGAAGAAACGATTGGCAGAAATTCAACAAGTAATTACCGAAAAGGAAGGCGCAGTAGACCTGTTCCCATGGAAACAGTACCAACCAGGGCCTGAAACGGAATTGGCATTAACAGATGCTTTAATAGCGATGGGATTTACAGAGTGTCCCAACGCCGCCAACAGGTAATTGCCAGGTTTATGGTATAATACAAGCACTATACAACTCCGCGATGGTACAATGGCCGGAGCAATTGGAAACAGCAGCGAGAGCGTTAAAAAAGGGGTGCACGGCGAGAGGATTGATGGACTTTGCGCAGAAATTCCCGGCGGGGCTCAGGAAGCAGACGCTGCGGAGTTTAGGTAGGGGGTATGACCGAATTTCGGCGAAACAGTCGGAGATCGCGTTCAAGGAATACCTAGAGGAATTCGCGACGAGCTCATCCGGATTAGACGACACGGTAAGTAGGACGGCATGGGGAAGCAATGATACTTTGTCATGTATAGGCACGCTGTTACAACGTGAAATCATAGTCCTAAGTAGGGACCCGACCAATCAAAAAGTTGGAGCCATTCGGTATATACCGGAAACTCGAGTGCACCAACGGAAACAGTATGCGACGTGTGGTGAATTTCCGATCACTCTAAGTAGTTCCGTCCAAATCGTGCGAAAAAAAGGAAGCGGCTACAACAGAAGGGGCAGATCTACCACTGATGCTTCATTACGAAAATGAACATTACCATGCCTACATTCATGGATGGAGGGGGAGCCCGCCACAAAAGGATAGATCGAGGGCGTCCCAGGACGTGGAGATGGTGGATGAGGAACAAGCTGATTACAAAGAGGGGCGGAAGAGAGCTCATTAGTTTTAGTGGGGGACGACAAGGGTCAGTTGGCAGAAAGAGACACGGATGAACGACACAGACAAGACGCGTACAAGGAAGTGAGATATGTCTACCATGCGCAGGTCGACAGACTGCTCGGAATAGGCGGGAAGATGGCACGATCCCTGATTAAGTTTATTGTGGATACGGTGTCCTATCTACCGATAGACGACCAACGCCGATTACTACAAGTAGACCTGACAGACATAGCGGAGAGGAATTTCCTAGCGGACACTCTGGCAGTGGACCAACAGGTACTGTTAAATTGGTTTAATTTCACAAATATAATGTCTTAATGCTAGAGGGAGGCTCGGCGTCTGGAGACGAAGAGATGTATACTTCAAGTCAAGACTCGGAATATTTGCCACCAGGACGGCATCAACAAGGAATAAAAGCTCTAACAAATGGGGAAGAGGCAGGGCAAGTTGCAAAGGAAGGAAGGATTACAGATGCAGGGAAGGAACGGCCGCTCAAGAAGAGAGCACTTACGGAATCTTATGAGCAGGAACTCACCCAGCAGGATGGGACAGGAACCCCTGTGGCACGGGAGCTAATAGATGATTTCATGGGGGCTGACGATGGGGACGGCAGCACAGTAGAGGCTGCATCGGCGAAGTCCTGGGCGAAAGTGTGGAACTCAATGGCGTCTATTTGGGAGAGTAAACATGGGGATACGTTTCCCCGAGTGGATGCATCGCCAGTGACCTGGATACGTGCAGTCAAAACAGACGGAGTTGCCATCATTCAATTGTTGTCAACCTTTTCACATCCCTATAAGTTGCTGGAACGGTTTGATGATGATACACTTGTGGAAATTACTAAGCCATGGTATAGGGAATGCTGGGAGCGCCTAATCAAAGAAGGTCAACACCGGAAGACAGAAGGACTCAAGCCTGGTGATTTCATGCAATGGGAGCAACAAGCGGCAAACGTGGGGGAGGAGTCGCAAAAGGATGCCATACGTCACAGCGGGCAGGCATGGAGGCGGCTAAGAAAACATAAACATGGTGGAGATCCGCTTTGGAAGTTGTGTGATCCACACAAAAAGACCTCATTTGTCAAGATATCTATGTGTGCGCATATCTATGGAGCGCAGATAGCGGCGCTAATAGGAGAAGATCTATTGCCGGGAGATGACATATGGGTAAAATTACGGAGACATGAGGTAAGTACACAGCAGTCTCCCGGGTTCAAGGTGCTAATACGTCGACTACTAAAAGATGACAAAAAAATCTGGAAGGAGATTGATTGTTATCTTAAGTCACAGAGTGCAGGTAGTCACGATCGACCGGGTCAAGGAGGCACGACAAGTTCTCAAGGCACCCAGGATCACCCGCTACTGTTGTACTAAGGGCAACGCACAGGGTGACGAGGAAATCCAAGAATTGATGGACACAATGGATGCGTATAGTAAAGAGAAGATGGTAGAAGTCTGGGAATGGACTTCACACACACAAGTTTTAGATCGGCATGCCAGAACATTCTCTATCATTTTCCAGAATGTACGAGGATTTCCAAAGGCGACGAGAAACACGTGGCTACAGGCATGGAGGACACTACCGGCCAACAAGAGACCAGTATGCATTCTACTACAGGAGACGCATATTACGTCTCTAGCAGAAGCGGCAGACCTAGCAACACTGTGGGAACGTTTGTGGGGATATCAACACCCCAGTCGTCGACTGTCTCATTGGAGCATCAGTGATAAAAGAAAGGGAGGAGTCGGGATACTGATTTTTCCGGAAGCGGCAGAGAATACGCGGGAGTGGAACACTGCGCTTTGGACACCGAGGGAGATTGGGGTGGAATACGGAATCTGGAAGATCTTAAATATCTACGCTCTTTCAGATGTACCTACTAACCGGGCATATTTTTTTCTAGGACTACAGAAATGAAAACTTAAGGAAGAATCAAAGGTAATACTTGCCGGGGACTTTAATTGCGTCGAATCACCGATGCTGGACAGAAGAGGCAACTCCGGAACAGAGTCCAGCTGGAAGTCGGAATGTCCAGAACTCTCTCGTTTTATCGATTCATGTGACTTGATGGATGCGTCAACAGCTCAGTACTCAAGTTGGGATTTGGAGAACTCGCACGTGCCACCAGATTTCACGTACTGGCGAGGAGAAAGCGCGAGCAGGATTGATCGCTTCTACGTATCTGCAGCTCAGTATGGTTGGATCCAAGAGGTGGTCGTAGTACACCCTGTCGGGTTAACGGATCACGAGCAAGTGGAGCTTATATTATCCGAGCCTAGGGGGAAGTATAAGGACACAGCAGCGCCACACAGAGTGCAATATCCCATTAAACGATGGGGCGGGAGAAATTTAAAGGAAGAGATAATAGACCAGCAAGAGCAGACACGGCAGTTAGCAACAGTTACAGCTGGAACGTGGGACAAGTTCATGCAGACGTGGATCAAAGCGATTTCGACGATAAGAAAGAGGGAGGCGCAAAGACGGCGGAGAAAAGCGCGAACTATAAACCAAGGCCTCTACGGTACTTGCACAGAGAGGAAACAGATGGGGCTTATACATCACAATGAATTAATTCGAGCATTGCGGTGGAGAAAAGGGCTCAAGTTGCGTAGATCTGTGGACGGAGTACGTCGGTTATTTCGCAGAACAGCGATATGGGAGCGTAATCATCGGGTGTCAACGATAAATGTGGACAACGAGCCTAGGGAACTTCCAGAGATGAGTATACCTGATAAATTTGCACTGGTGTGGAAGCAAATACTGGGAAAGAGTCATCGTGTGGTAAGCAGGTTATCGTTGCGGACTAACCTTAACAAATTTGTTCATTTTGATGAGGTAGAGAAGGTAACGGCTCAAGAAAACGACTTATTAATGGCGCCTATTTCGGAGGAAGAAATCATGGGAGCCATTAAGAAGCTGGAACGCAGAAAGGCAGGGGGTCACGACGGCCTCAACTACGACTTTTACAAAGACTTTCGGGATGAGCTCTTGGAGGATCTACTAGGGGTATACAATGACATTATGAAAGGTGGTATACCTCCCAACTCTTTCAAGGAAGCAATAGTAATCCCGCTAAGAAAGAAAGGAGACTCCCCGGATGCGATGGACTATCGTCCAATTTCGCTCCTTCAGACGAGCTATAAGATTCTAGCGAAGATTTTGGCGCAGAGACTACAAAGTTTTCTTGGAAAGTTGATCGGGAATTCGCAACAAGGGTTTGTTAGAGGACGAAGAATGGATAGATCTGTGGTAATTATGCTCAATATTCTGCAAGGAGCTCGGCAGGAATGGGATTCCTCACCTGATGATAGCCCAGGCGTCCTAATACTTGACTTTGCAAAGGCGTATGATACTATTGATCGTGAGTATCTAATGGTCGTGTTGGAAAAGTTCGGGTTTTCTAGTGGTTTTATTGCTTTAATGAGAGCGTTGCACGACGGGACGACGGCAAGATTTCTCGTTAATGGAATGTTATCGGAAGCGATTGAAGTCAAGTCCGGAATTCGACAAGGATGTCCCTTGGCTCCTCTGCTATTCATCTTAGCAGTGGAACCCTTAGGACTGGCGATGACTCAACTTAAGGATATGCAAGGGATAAACATTACAAGCAGCGATTGTAACGTTTACGAGCATAAATTCTCGGCGTTCGTGGATGATTCCACGATTTTTTTCAGACACGGATTTCAAGCTCAGGCGGCGTTAGAGGTAGTACGGCAGTTTGGAGATTTGTCAGGCCTGAAAGTCCAACCTGCCAAATGTAAAGCGATATTTCTGAACAGTAAACCGGTATGTCTGAATTGGAAGAACATACCGGTATTACAAGAAGGAGAGACAACCCGGTGCCTGGGATACCAGATTGGGATCGGCGACACAGGGAGAATCAACTGGGAGGATAGGATTAGGGCGATACAAAGACGTTTACTCACGGCGGCACAGTGTGGAACGTCTGTGCTTGAGCGGGTGACGCTGTTCAATGCGATCACTATTCCAGCAATCATGTTCACGGCGAAAATGTACGCGCCGCCACATGATGTTCTACTCCGGCTGATTCATATGCAGAAACGCTTCATCTGGAAGCATCAACTGACAGATGAACCGAGCAGACACAAGATGTCTCCAGCCCTGCTGTACACTCCAAGGTCAGTAGGGGGTTTGGGGCTAATTTCCATTCCCATAGCTATTCACACCTTACGGGTAAAAGAAGCGACGTGCTGGCTCCTGGAGCTCGTGGATAAGTATGCGCAGGCGTGGAGGAACTGGGGAGGTTTATGTTCGGCGCATTACGGAAAAGCTTTGCTAACACCTGCGGAAAGACGTATTGCACCTTTACAGAGAGAAGCGTGGCCTACTCAAAAGAGGACAAAGGAACAGCTGAGACAAATGCTAGGCCCGGCGATGCAGGACATTGAGAGGATTCACAGGTACGTAAAGCGATGGATGCCCATAATTTTAACAGATTCGGAAACACAGGGATCACACCCGAGTAAGGCAGTAATCTAAGGACAAGAAATCACCGTAACAGTCGATATTGACGCATGTGGTTGGAACAAATGCATGCCAAAACATATTCAAGCATTCTGGGGAACGTATTTCTGGGCAGAAAACCCGTGGATTCGAGAAATCTCTGGGTTTGCATTGCCAGGAATCAAATACGACCGAATACCGAGACACACCATCCAGGAGCTAAACATTCAAAGGATCAGTCAATCAAAATACCTTTGGAAGGTACAAGCGGAAACCAAGGGGCACACAAGAGCGAAAACACTACGCTGGCTGGCAATAATCATTCTTTGTTCGCCGCGGGTAGGCATTGGGGAGACGATAGGACAACCACCGCCGATCGCAGTTTGGAATCCTGTTGGATCACTAGCGAAAGTCAAATGGCAGCAGGAATCACCCAACACTGTAAGCGGTTTTTGCTCGGACACTGGTCGAGAGGTTCGGTTTAAACAGCAAACAGATGACTTACTGGGAGAAATATGACGTGGACAAGGAAAAACAGGATCCAGACAATGATGGAAGGGTGGTCTTTGAGGCTAATCCACTGCTCCATGCGGTGCCATGGATGGTACAAGAAAAAACCCAGAGTCAGGCGGTGAGCTATCGATTAAGGCGATCTTTCAAGGCACTTTATCAATGCTACGTGGCGAGACCATTGCGACGAATTGTGGATAAGTGGACGGCGAAATGTGCGAAGGACCGAGTAGCTTTCGATTGGCTGGAACAATCACCAGAAGGACTATGGAATCACAGACACATGTTAACAGACTATCAAGCTTGGACAATATATCGAGCGGCAACAATGCAGTTAAACGTCTTCTATGACGGCTATGAATCGGCGCGGCGGTGTGCAATTGACTCAGAGTGCACATCGCCGGGGAAAGGGGTATCACATATTATGTGGGGGTGCCGAAGAGCCCAGGATTTCTGGGCAAGACTCATTAGTCATTGGTGTGGTGACAGAATTGACTTATCTCGAGTGGAGGCTTTTCAAAGACATTGCATGACCAGACACCCGCCGCCCATAGGGAAACACATGATGAAGGAGCTAGTGGAAAGATGCGGGGACCAAGCAGAGGAATGCGCGGAAAGTTTTCAACGAATCTGGTGGGGTATTTGTTCTATCGGAATCACGTCGCTTTGGCAGATGCGAAACGATAAGATCCATAAAGGGATCAAACGGACTTGTCGGGAGCAGACAGAACTAATTTGGAATAAAGCGATTGAACAAGTACAAGCTACAGCAGAATTTGAGGCCAAAGGGCAACACACCCGAGTGCGTGGAATTCAATTACAAGTGTGCATTGAAGTGTTTACCAGCAGCAGACGAGGGCATCACCATGATCAGCGTAGAATACGACAGTTCCAAACAGCGGACTACACAGCGAGATCAGAGAGAAGCCTTCAGACTGTGCTTAGGAAATTCGTGACAGCTAATAGTGACTAATGACTAAATAGACTGTACTTTAAAAAAATAAAAAATAAAAAAATGGTTGTGTTGCCCGGGTACGTGAGATATGGCCTGACATGGGTAAGGGTTACAGGTTTCCCGTAATTGCGGCGCAGGTATTTTAACAGTACAAATGCAGATTGCGCGTCGTTTACAATCCTTGAAGTTTGGATCAATCACTCCATATTAATCCCCACCCAATTTACAGATATACGAAGTATGATGGGTATTATGTGACTCAGAATATATAGACCAGCAGTGATGGATGGCAGAGCGACTGATCAAAAATATCCTTCGAAGCGACCTATAAATATCAGCGTATCTATCTCAAGTGTGCTATCTCCCAGAGCAATCATTAATAAAAAACCACGGATGGCGTCACTAGTGGAACTTCCGTAGCGCTCCATACGCGCTTGCTGTCTATATCGAATATCTGCCCACGCTCATCCGCCATCAGCTCTTTCAAAAATTGTCGAAGTTCCCTCTAGGCGAGATAGAGGTGGCGTGGGAAGCTGCTGCAAAGTTTGAAGTGCACAACTGCGGGACGGCTTCGATCCACAGACAGACGACAGATTTTTGTTTGAGCGTGAGACACTGCGCAAGTGGGAGGCTCGGTTGGGAAAACATGAAGGAAACTGCAGACACGTATTTTAAGGATGCTCAAACGGCGGAAATCGCAATGTTTAGGACATGTGGACGCTATTTGTTGATGCCGTGAGGGTACATAATTGCTCGATGGATTTATCTGCAACGACAACGTGGAGATGCTCTTGTCGCTACGATACCTCCAGAGTCTAGAAGTACAGGATCTGGATCAGCATTGGAAGACCATAATACGCTTATGAAAGGAGAATCCTCACCTAAAATTCGTTCACGGCAGCATACCACACTGGCTAAACCAACCCCTGCAGTAGAGAATCGGCTGGACCCATGCAGAATTACAGTCGGGAAAAATTCAATCTGAAGGATATCGCATGTCGAGAGCGCTACTTTTGGGGACGATGCCACAATTGTTTTTTTTTGCAGCTAAGAGTGGCTGACTGCATCACCACTTTTGACAAGAAGTTGCTCGTCGATGCAGCACTTCGCCTCCTAACGCTGCAGCGACTCTTCTTAGGGGCTGACTGGCTAGAAGATGATGCATCTGTTGGGCTCGCGGAAATAAATTGTGTCTGCAGCTACGCCCAATCATGCTCCGCGGGTTATTAATCTAATGCCAACTGTAACCAACCGAGCCTCCCACTCGCGCTGTGTCTCACGGTCAAACAAAAATCTGTCGTCTGTCAGTGGATCGAAGCCGTCCCGCGGTTTTGCACTTCAAACTTTGCAGCAGCTTCCCACGCCACCTCCATCTGGCGTAGACGGAACTTGGACAATTTTTGAAAGAGCTGATGGCGGATGAACGTGGGCAGATATTCGATATAGACAAGAAGCTTGTATGTTGCGCTAAGTTCCCACATATATTCCATATATCGCGAAATTGTAAAACGACGAAAAATGCTATTTTACTGAATTAAGTAATCAAGGTCAGTTATCTGTAATTTCAGATGTTACGACTTTTAAAGTCGTGTAAACTTAACACTTTTTAGCCCTCGTCCAGATTCATCATAGAGCTATCGTCAGAAAGATCGAGGCTTGAGCGCGCTGGAGACCGTGAACCGGTTTCCATGCTGTTGTACGTTTGTTCCAAGCATCGAGATAGTCGTGCGTTGGTTTTGAGTCCTACTGCCGGACGCCGTACAGTAAGAGGAGTGAGACCACTAGTCATGGGAGCCTTTGTCGGTGGTGGATGTGCGAATTCAGGGAATGAACCAGGTCCACCCGAGAGCGATTCCTCGAAGGCAACAGTGATCATGGATCCTGCCAAATTATTGTCGGGAGCGTATGCAAGAGCCTGATACATGTATAACAACTTTTTAGCTGGAAAACGAACCTCAAAGCGATAAAAGCACGTCCTCATACCGTATGGTAAAACTCAATGGCTTGCTCGAGATTTCCCTTCATGTGATACGTAAAACCAAGAGCAGCCAAAATCGAAACCTGGAAGCAAATCATTCACAAACATTTTCAGTCAACCCAAGACCCTTTTTTCCCGGTCTTGATTCCACTTACATTTCGTGGGGAGAGTCTTAGAGCGCTTTGAAAATAATAAATAGCCTGATCAAATTCTCTAAAGGACCAAAAAAAATAAGTGTAGGTTAGAGAATCCACTGTAGTTTCTAAATGCTAAGGTATTTACATACCGTAATTTACGGTATGAGTAACCAAGATTAAAAAGCGTAGGCTCCCACGCCTCCATAAGTCGCTAGAGCAAAAGAAACCCCATGATGAGAATCTTCTAAACGTCAAGCACTCGTTCTTCTTACCTCTGGAAGACCCTGACAGAGCTCCAACGCTTTCAAGAACATTTCAATGGCAGTCGCAAAGTCTTTTAGCCTGTAAAAGACACTGCCCAATTCGTTGTAAACCAATGGATCTGTCGGACAGATGACACTTGCTTGCTTTAGAAATTCTTGTGCTTGGACCAAGTTGTTGGTTCGAAGATATTCCATTCCGATGTATAGAGGGGGTAGATGTGAGCCTGGAAAGAGACTGGAAGCTGTTCGGTACGATGACATGGCTTGATCACTTTCATCCTGAGCCGCGAATGCGTTTCCAAACGCAATCCACGCAGGCGCGTAGCTTGGCTCGAAAGATGTTGCTTTGCTGTGAAATAATAACGAAAATAGCATGAGTGGCAACACCTCGTCGTCGAAACACAGCTTTTACCCACTGGAAATATCGCTGCGCAGCTTCGTATTTCTGAATCAACAAATAGTAACACCCGACAGTGTACCAAGCTGAAGCTTTTGTTGGGTACACATCGACCTATACGTCACACCATAAGGCTTACTCAGTACCATGGTTACAACCGATTCAAACATAACCACGTCCTACCATTTGGTGTGCATAGTGGTAAAGCTCACGCTTTTTTCCAAGTTCCACGAGTGTGCCCACATATACGGTAATGACGCGATAATTAAACGGATCTTGCTCCCGAACACTGTTGCATAAATACACAAATCTCAGTTCAGTCTTTTGCGTAAAAGTATACAAGAAAACAAACATTTTAGAGACAAATATTCGTACCGTTGACATATTTTATGTGCTTGCTGAATATCGTGTCGATAATAATAAGTTTCGGCTTTAGTGACATTCTGTGCTCACCAACATGTGTTAATTCCATTCATTTTTTTTCTTCACGAGAATCGATTCATTCACCAACCAAATCTAAATTATCCACAAGGCCAAATTGTTGTTCCACCTCTGTAAATTTTTCATCAACGGAAGTTGACGAATTATACTACAGCGGCAACGAGATAGCGTTAGATAGGACGGTCAAAACACATTCCATTACATACCGACTGTATACCTTTCCGAGGTGGGTGGAGTATAAACGTTCCAATAAATGCATTTGGTCGGCCGAAAAGTCCAATGATGCCATCATCTCCTTCTCCTCTTGCGCTGAAAGCAACTGCTTATCGAATAAATGCGAAAAGGCTTCGAAACAATGCACATCGCAGCGCAGAGCGATACGAAAGTACACTGTCGCGTTCTCACGGTTGCCAATCGCTTCAAACGTGTCACCCATTAAAAGTGCCAAGGAAGAGACGAGATTAATTCCCTCATCGTTTGCTGCATTGGTCTGCTGCACTTTCTTGGCAAACAAGACCACGTCGTCTTCTCGTTCAGGTAGCACGGCCCCTACCACCTCCAGACACTCGTCCTTTTGTTTTGTGGCTAACTGAACGAACGAAACAAATCCATCAGTCTCCAATTTCAACGATCCAATCATTCCACCAGTTTCAACAGCAAATAAACACACACACACACACCATGCATTTCCCAAGAAGATGAGTAGCTCGTAGCGTTATCTGATCCGGTACACCGTCGCAAGAGCATTTGAGACTATCCACGTCGACCAACTTGGTCTTTTTAATTACATGAATAGCCCGATGGAATTCTCGATTGATATAGCACGCGTTGGCAAACAGTAGCACATCATTCTGGTTGTTGGAGCTCATACTCACCAATTTGTCCGCATAAAAGAGCGCAGCTGCAGCATGGTGCTGCTCGCTGCATTTCCTAACTAAATGCCTCAGTCTCTCTATCGTCGTCTGCATAGTATCCACCTCATTATTTGGCACGCCAGACAGGGCCCTAGTTTTCCTATAGCTCAAAGGCGGCATCGTCCTGTCCTCTTTATGCTTTCCAGTCATCGAAGAGTCTCTTGCTGGGTCTTCTAAAGCGTTAAAGGCCCACATCCTCGCACTACCTGGGCCTGTTTCTTGATTAATCAATTCTTTGGGTCCAAAGTTTTCGGTTTTTGTCTCGTCGTCCTGCTCCGGGTCCTGTCGCCTCCTGTCGGTTATAAAAGCTCCGGATGGGGTCGCTCGTCGACGCCGTTTCTTGACACGCGCACTGGACGCTGCTGAGTCAAAGGCGAGTGTGCGGATTGTACAGTCTGGTGTCTGTACAGGCGACGGTTGAGACCACGACGATCCGCTACGAATAGCATTTGTCGCTCTACCTGGTGTTGGCGGAGGCGGTGCCATCCTTGTGAGGTATGTTGGAGTAAATGTCTTGTCTCAGTACATTTACCCTTTGATAAGAAGTACCTCTACCATTTAATTAAAAATTGCCCCTCTATCAGAATCCCAACGTTCTGGAAACTAAAATTCTATGATTTGACATCTACTCACATTTTTTGCCAATGATATAGCTCCAATAACGTCAAAACAATAGTCACCTTCTCAATAGATTGACATCGACTAGTTCTGTTTTTGTGTCCAAACCCCTCAACCTAGTGACGGGTTGAGCGGGGATACGATATACAGGGCTACTTGATATAACGGCGACTTTCTGACGATTCGGGTCCAGGGGGTCAGGACGACCAGGGTGGAGGAGATAGTGTACGCTTTCGCCTCAGCTGGAGGTGGAAAAGAAACCTCCACGATATGACGAGATCATCCCAGGACTCAAACTTCCATCCCGGAAGATATGGACGAAGAATATTACACCGGTGGTCAACCGGTCTTACTGGATTCAAGAAAGTATATAGCAACTCGCACTTATGTGCTAGCTGCTCTACCCAAGTTCTTCCCGAGGTTGGTAGACTCTGCACGTGAAAATGCTAGCCTCTATATATACTGTGGATGCGAAAAGCTGCTCAAGTTCAAGCTACAACGAGGGTTAGCCCGCGTCCTTCAAGCAAGCGAACTTAACCAAAAGGAATCGGTACCGTTCTCGGCTCGTCCAGCAAAATCCAGTTAATCAACTGGAGTAACGAACTCCGGTGTGATGGCGTACCTATCTCGCGATCATTACTGCGAGAGCGTGCCCTAGAGATCGCCTCGGACATGGGGATACCCCGCACGCTTTTCAAGGCGAGAAGAAGCTGGAGCGTTGGATTTCTTTCTCGCCAACGCCTTTCGTTTCGCGAGAAAACACATCAAAGCCAAGAGACGGTCGATGCCGCACTAGAAATGCAGCTGCTTTCGGCAAAAATATGTGCGAGCAAATTGAAACACATGGCATCACAAATATGATCAATGCTGACCAAACAGCGGTGATGTTTGAGCTCTCTAAGTCAACTATTTCTCCTGTCGAGAGCTAAAACAGTGTGGGTGCGCTGCGGCAAGAGCGAAAAGGCGCGTGCGACGGCAATGATGACTGGTGATATTTCGACAAGAAGTATTCACTGTTTATCATCTTTAAAGCAAAGACCGGGACAACCAAGACCACCCAAGATGAGAACAACGAAGTCCGTCATGGCTTTGGCCGTCGTGTGTGGATGGAGGTGGACGATCTCCAGATGAGCGCGGCCTGCAGATCAACGGTAATGACCGCCTAACGTTCAAGCACTCACGTTTCATTTTGGTGACCGCCAGGCCACCAACCCTCCTATGATGCTCATTAAGTGGTACGACGTGATGTACTGTGCTACACTAGCCATCGCCCTAAGAAGATCCCTGCGGGGTTAACTTGGCGTTCGCAGCCTGCAGATGTCGCTTGAATAAAACCGTGAAGGATTATCTACGCGACCGTTGGGTTACCTGCTTATGACAACAGCTTGCACGTCATAAACGAGCTGTGTTGGAGTAGTCACAAGCATTATCCATGCTTCCGGGTATTGTTGTAGTGTCAAAGCCGATTTCCACTATTTGTCATGACGCCTCCGCGTCGTCCAGAGATTGTGAGATGGATCAACGCGGCAGGGGGAGCTGTGCAGGTGAGCATCGTTTCAGGGCATGTGGAATCTCAATTATTGGTACCAGCATGACGACCATCGACGACGCATCGACTACCAGCGTTCCTGTGGATGCTTCAAATGTTATCCGGCAGCTAGCGCATCACGGGTAGCTAGCTCTGTGGTGAAAACGACGCCATTGATTTTGGTGATTCGGCGACGAATGATAGTGATAGCTCTACGGATGAAAATGGTATATAGAGTTCTATTGATATAGACATGTGTTGTTTATTTTATTGGTTTGAATTTTGGTGGTGAAGGGATCGAAGCATTAACGTAGGTGCACGCAAGCGACAACCCTCTTCCCAGACATGCGTGTCCGGGCGCTCAATTCTCGACTGCCAAATATTCAGTACTCTCCGCAGTCTGTATGTCTGATCTCCCCATACGGACACTTGTCATATTTCCCTTTTACTACTCAGTATTTGTACTGAGAGGTTATGAGAGTGAATATGTAACAGTTGTGTCATCTGTAACAAGTCCATTACGGTAGTGTAAAACCTGTAATAGGGACCCAGGGGGTTATACGCTATAACCCCCAAGAAGCAGGGTTATATTTGAGGGGGCAGTATTCAAGGGAAGATGGCAAATGCTTCTTCGATGCGAACAATTTGGACGCTAGACGTAGATGTCAATGGACACAAAAGACGATTTACTCGAGT
Organism: Sclerospora graminicola; assembly: GCA_001887855.2. Classification (NCBI taxonomy): domain Eukaryota; phylum Oomycota; class Peronosporomycetes; order Peronosporales; family Peronosporaceae; genus Sclerospora; species Sclerospora graminicola. The sequence goes on along the minus strand of MIQA02001548.1, from coordinate 17,977 downwards.
GACTTTGATACATAGAGACATACAGCCGTATTTGTCGTGGCCAACACAACCAAGCAGCGAGGTAAATTTATGGTCTAGATCAAATGTGTGTGTGTGGGGGGGATAAATACTGTAGACAAAATATTCATGAAAAAGTGAGCTCGGACCCACGTGTTCGTGGAAAGTACTGAGAATAATTTGCATCCACCTACTCTTCGCTGGCATATAACGAGGAGTTGATGGAGACAAATTATTGCCGGTATTCGCACATCACCCTGAAGGAGACAACACGACTCAATTGTGTCTGCATTCAGGAAACTTGCAATGCTGGTAATAAAGATAAAGATCCCGAGGTGGGACTTGATAATTTCAGGCAGCGAGTAAAGAAGTATGAAAAGTCAATGAAACTGTCGAGGATATAGAGAGCGGTGGAAACGCATGCGACACTAAGGTATTAAAACAGCGCGACTTCAAGACAAGTAACGTTGTCGTTACTCTGATGTGGATGGCGAGAGATATGGGGACGTAATGTTACGTTTTAGAACACAGATTGTGGAGTTTGAGCGCATAAAGCGTGATGTGTAGTGACTATATTTTGCGTTCCCTCATACAGGTATGAGGCTGCCTACAACGGCACGGTATCGAATTTAGCCCACACCGCGACGGCTGCGATATAATGTCCAATCTACTTGAGTTTGAGAAGGGTGTGTAAGAAGGTGGGTTTTGTGACCACAAAAAAACTATAAACTAATGTACCCTCATAAACTTAATCTGTCTTAGCTGACAATTTGTCGATTACTGCAGCTGTGGCATTTGATAAAACAATCACGTAAAATATGCGCAGGGCAAATGGCAGCAGTAGACCTCTGAGGATGCTAAGCTGTATGATCTAGAGCAACAGCTCTCAATCATCTTTACTGGAGTACAGTTTGAGGGAGGCTGTATTCCTACAACCTACTACCCCTCCAAACTCTGGGGTACAAAGGGAAAAGTTCACCTCTGTTTGAGTCTCCTCGATAGAGGCTCCTAACCAAAGGGCCAGCCAAGTTAGAGAATAATACACACCGACCTTTCAAAAAATGTGAAATTGATGAACAAAAAAATGTCATCCATGTCTGTGAGTTTTGGGTGAATGCCTGTATAATTTTATATCCGAGGATCTGTTGACTCAGCCGACCTCTTCGAGGTCAGTTGAGCTAACAGAGATGACGACCATCATCCATCCCCCCCCGACCAATCAGATGCCCCCATTTTTCATTCCAGAAAAGAGGTGAACTTTGCCCTAATTAAGGTTGAGAGGAGGGATTGTAAAAAATCAGATTTTACAGTATGCATTTTTGTTTGCAGAAACAATCACAGAACTATGTTGGTGTTTGATGACCTACTGATTACTAGAACGCATCTATCACTAGTGGGTGATTTTTCTAGCGCAATAAAGGTACTTGGATTAATCAAATGTTGAAACGTACCTGGGCATGCGGATCGACGAAGATCCGGGAGTCGGTATACCATCGGCCAAAGCTTATGATCGATGAGATGCTGGAAAGCATGGCTTCAAGGGTGTAAAACCGTGCATGCACCTGTAGCGATATGGAATCATTTGAAAAACTGAATGATTTAGTACTGAATTGGAGACTCGATCCATCGAGAATTGTCAATCTCTCGTGAAAAGTTTGCTGTGGATTTCGCGTTGTACACAGTGGCATATACCGCACGCATGCGCCAACCTGTTATTTTTTAAGTGGAAAATCGTGTCGGTAGGGACTTCAAAAGTACGAAGTTTTTTAGGTTTGAGTTTGAAATCTGATGACAAACATCACGTATCGTAAAAAATGTATGAGCGCAAGTGTTATTTTCGTAAGTGGAATCATTGCATGATGGAACATTAAGAAACAAGGATCGATGGTGCTATCTACTGCCGAAGCAAAAATTGTGGCCGCTGCAGTGAATGAAAGAGAGGCATTGGGTGTGATAGAGTTGTTTAGAGAGACTGATATAGCGTAAAATAGTAGTTTATTGCCGACATCGGAAAATTGCCGTCTCATTGGTCCTAGCCAATCATGTTCCGGAAATAGGTGGTGTGATGGATCTCGTTGGCCGATAAAAATTTGATGCAGTGTCCTGCCGGATGAATGGGCAGTTTGTAGTTAATATTTGTATACTGCTGTTGTGAAGGAACTATTTTGGGTAAAATCAATACAGTGCAAAATAGTCTTGCACACGGAATGGATACACTTATTGGCGGCTATTTTAACCAATACTACGTGGAAGAAAGTATGAATCCGAAAGCCACGACGCAAAGTGGCATAGCCTTATCTCGGCTGAAGAAGATCCGTGATCATCATAGTAGAGACCAATGTACCACCTCCTTCAGTGACAAAAAAGGGACTGGCAATATTTTTTTAAATAATGCAAGGTGGTTCATGCTGTTGTTGTTAAGCGTAGTCTATTTAGTTAAATTTAACTATTAGCTACAATAAAATTACGTAGTGAGTGCGTGAGCCCGTTACCTGATCGTTCGTCGTCCTGTGAATCAGGAAGTAGTTCCTGTCTTCGATCCAATTCTGCATCTCCCCGTGCATACACTTCAAGCATATCTGCAACCTTATGCCTCGTAACCTTGTTGCTGGTCGAGCTTTCTCAAACTCGACCACTGCGTAAATTGTTCCATCATTTTTTCCACACTAAACCGAAATGTTCGTGCGCGTTGCGATATATCCATCGAAACATTTCATCATTCGGTAGCTGCCACAGCCATGTTGTCCCCATTGAACATAGTGCCCACCATAAACGACGCATTTCTCGACTGTACGCTCGCAATCATCCTTAAGTGTTTAAGGAGTATAATACAGTTTTCGAAATGACCTGCGTAGCCATCCCTTGATAGATTTTACGTTTACTCCTTCTGCCGCTTCCCACGGAATACCATGAAGCTTCGGGTGTGCCTCAAATACTATCCCCTGGAGCGCCTCTTGTGTGACGTCCCTTCTGCTGCCTTGCTGCTTATGTTCTATTGTGATGCTATCCCAATAAATACCATCTTACCTCTGGATTAACACGTACTGCTGACCATTACTACCGTCCACCCCTATCATCTGCTTCGGAGAATGATAGTTCCACTGGATGCCAGCCCATTGCCGAGGTGTCCATACGAGTTTAAACTGGTTTGGAGTCCCGATCATACTTCCCACTTCTACTCGTGGTGCACACAGCACTATCGCCAAAAACCACCTTCCTACTTTCGCCCTCGTGTGTCCTTTGGTCCCCGTAAACTTTGTCGTCCATGAGAATGTGTCCTTGGTTCTTCTCGTGATTTGTAAGTGCTGAAGTTGCATCTGCTCACGATGGTCATACTTCATGGGCGATAAAGACGGTGCTGACAGTTCTGCTATCCACGGATTATCCAGCCAATTTACCTACTTCAAAATGTATGTAAATGCTGCGGTCCTAGTCCATGCCAAGGTATCTTTGGTAGGTCCGCCTTTACTTCCACTTGTTCCCCAGAACTCGATCCCCGCGTTGGTTGTACCCGTTGCGTCGAATAACCTGCCTTCAAAGTAGCTAAGTTGGTGTCAACGTACCTTCTGAGTAATTCCTTTTCTTCCAGTGTTGGCCCGAGGGCAAGTTTGATGTACGCTCGTACCACCGACCCTTCTTTGCCTCGCTTTATTCTCTGGCCTTTCTTTCCCTGAATGACCTGGAGCTTAAGTTAGTTTCATTTCGATGAAACAATTGACTCCAATTTCGCCACGCCGTATCAAAACGATCCTGTGGTTCAATGAGCCCTATCGTGGCCTCCTTGACTACTAACGTGTGCATTGCCGATGGTATAGAGATTAGCCCAAACCCCCCTGCCTTATTCGGAGTAAATAACAGTAAGGGAGACATCGTATGCCGATCCACGTCCGTTAAGGTTGATTTCCGCCAAGCAAATCGTTTCTGTAGGATTACCACTTCCCGTACTGTTTCCGCTACCGGCATGAACACCTTAGCTGTAAACAGTATTGACGGAATCACTATAGCGTTAAATAATGATACTCGTTTGTCCACTGACGTCCCACAGTTTGTTGCCGTTAGCAAACGTCGCTGTATGGCTCGAATGCGTCCTGCCCTGTTGATTTTGTTTAATGATGAGTGCCCGATCTGATATCTCAGGTATCTCACCGTCTCCCCTTCTTCAAAAATTGGTATGTCATACCATGAGGTATGCTGTTGGATGGTGTCGACGAAAATTATTTGACTCTTGGCAGGCTGCATCTGCAGGCCTGACAACGCTCCGAAGGATTTTACCACTTGTAACGCACGCTCCACTTGTCTTTCTTCCGCAAAGAAAATTGTAGGATCGTCAACAAATACCGTGAATTTATGTTCCCACGTCCTTGCAGTACCATGCACAGTGAATCCTTTTATTTTGCCTGTCGAAATTGCTATCCCCAATGGCTCCACTGCAATGATAAAGAGGAGAGGCGCTAAGGGGCAGCCTTGTCGGATTCCCGAAAGTACATCTATAGCTCGTGACAATTCTCCATCGACCAGAAATCTTGCAGTATTTCCAAAATGTATCCGACGCATCAAAGATATAAATTGCTCTAAAAATCCATTTTTTTCAAAACTAACATCGAATAATCACGGTCGATAGTGTCGTATGTTTTCGCAAAGTCCAATAGTAGAACTCTTCCACTATCTTCCTCTTTTGTAGACCTGTTTCTTTGTGTTGAAATAAAATATCCGTCATTACCATCACCGCTCTGTCCATCCGTCTGCCATGGACAAAATCTTGTTGCGTGTCGCCTATTAATCTTCATCAAAACACCTGTAATTGGGATGCCAGGATTTTAGCGAAAATCTTGTAACTCGTTTGGAGTAGCGAGATAGAGCGGTAGTGCATAGCGTTAAGCGAATACCCTTTCTTGCGTAGGGGGATAATAACCGTATCGAGAAACGATGACGGCGGGGAGCCGGCCTGCATTATCCTGTTACAAACGTCACGTAGATTCTCCACCACATCTTCTGCAAAGTCTTTGTAAAAAATCGTTATTCAATCCATCCGGCCCCCTGCTTTTCGTCGTTCCAAAGTACGTAATGCGAGAATGATATCATCATCATCAATCGGTTCCATCAACGCGGTATTTTCTGTGCTCGTTACTTGTGTATCGCTTGGAATTCTACAAATCTATCCAATTCCCTCTCCAGGTTCGACAATTCTACTGTATTATGACTACGCCTAGCACTTGTTGCCAAACCCACATGAATTTGACCGGGATATTCATATCTTGTCGTTGATCGTACCTTAGGTATGAAGTTGTTATCAATGAAACTTTTGGTCCCTTTTCAAGTTGCAGTTCGTTTAAACTATCATCTCATCGCTTCCAGTGAACGTCTTAGTCGCCGACCCATCCGTGTCCTATTTTGCTGTATGGCTTCATTTTGCTATAGCACTTAAAATTTGATCGCGGGAAGTTGCCGATCCAGTGAGAGAATGTTTCAATTGGACCGTTTTGCGACGCCTACCTTAAGCTATCTGTTTTCTCTCTGTAATGATCGCATCTTTCCAGACTTTCACGACGCCCTCCCAGTTTCATCGCCCTTGTCAATCCATATAGTGTGCTGAGCAACTTCTGCCCGTACTTCTTCAATTACGCAACCTTTGCTGGCTCCTCTCACTGGATATTTGCAGCCTAAATTGACGACGTTTACCTTCTGAGTGCATTATTTCCTGTTCTCGTAAAAATAGTTTCACCTCTTCATGATCCGAAGGGACGTTTGGCATGCTTGTTACCATCTGGGAAACCCAAGCATAGTACGCTTCAGAAACGTAAATTATGTATATTTTCACGCCAGAATGTAAATTCCGTTTTGTCCATTAAATCGTCTGCATCCCACGCCGCCTTTTGAGCTAGTGATGCAAAATACCATCCACAGTTATCTATCAGTTTCGACAATTCCCGGCACTCCGTCCGTAAATCTCGTGACTCACCCGCTCGATCCAATAGCGGTGCCTCAACACAATTAAAATCATCTCCGACAATGGTGTTTAGGCGCGTCTTAATCTCCCAATCTGCTATACCTGCGAAAAACCTGGCAAATTTTATGTTAGAATAATGTGGCGCATAGATGTTTATTAATGACCAATGGCCTAAGTCCACTGCGATAATCCGTTCCGTCCACAGACGTCGATTTTACGGTCTCGCTGTGAGGCCTTGTTCAGGGGTAACTAGGATGCCCCCCCCGTCTTGCACGCAGATATGCTCCAGTAAGAAAATCTTTGGGTAGGGTTTTCGTACTTCAATATGCTGCTGTTATCTGGGCAGCTTCCACGTGCGTTTTTTGTATTATAATACAATCTGCTCGAGAGTCCAACGGTTTGCTCCTCCAGTCTTGTAACCACTTCTGCCGTGTTGCGTTCTAAATCCCCTAACAGTTTGGGTGCGCACACATAAATTCCGCGGGTTTCGCCCGGTTAGGTGATATCTCCTTTGGTTTATCTGCTGCACACTAAATTTCGCCACTTTGAATTTACTGTACGCATCCATACCTCTTACCAGTCGTTGGACTTCTTGCTTGAAGGACACATCCTGAAAAGTGCCCTTAGTAGAGAAGGAGCGGATCCTCTGCTGAAGATCCGCCCAATAAATCTTGGACCTGCCTCTTGCAGTGGCTCGGGTTGTGGTTCCGATTTGCACTGACTCTCTTTTGCCCCGGGTTGAGGTCCATGGGTTTGACCGTTACTTGGCGTCTCTATAGGTGTTGAAGTGATTCCTGAACCCGGGTTAAGCCCCGCCTGTTTCAACGACTTCCCGCCTTCACTTTGTACATTCCCTTTTATTTTCCGCTGAACTGTGATCCAATTGTTTAGTCCCGCTTCAGATTTGTCTCCCGGCCCAGTTAACCTTCTTGTTTTTTTTGTTTTTTTTTTATTCTTCTTGTGGGGTTGTTCCCCCTGAGTCTATCTCCTTTGTTTCCTCCGGACGTGCTGCCTCTTGGGGTGCTGCAGACTCGCAACGTTTTGCCTTTTTCTGCTGCCTCCTGAGTTCATGTTGCTTATCCTGATGTGCAGAATTTTCGCGAACCTCTTTCCTTAGGGCGTCCATACTGGCGAATATCGGGTCTGGCGACGCAATGAGTTCCACCTCCTCGGCCGACACCCTGATACAATTTTCCTTCTGTAACTGTTCCAGCGCTATCGTACATCCCCGCATCTGGTTACCTGCCCCTCCATACCTCAGACAGTGAATTCTAGCACGTGTCTCCGGGTGTTCCAGAGTTAACATACTGCCACACCAAGAAATTCCCGTTAGGTCCACCAATTGCTGCGGACAGCCACTCGCGTCGATGACAATCTCCCAGTCAAGCGAGGTTGCAGATAACGGTCCACCTTGATCCAGTTCTTCGAAGCGGAACTCAACTGGTATTAACGTCTGCAACAACTCGTGAAGCTTGATTATCGCGTTACATTCCTCACAATTATGACGTATTCCGACTGCAAGCCAAGTCCTGTTCCCTTTCCAGAGATAGTCTTTGCCAGATCGATTCATCCAGTGTCTCTTTTTCATGCATATTGATTAGTCCATGTACGTGTTTGCGATAAGGGACCACTACTCCCACATAACGCTTTGCTTTTTCCCTGGTTAATATATATATATATGTAAACTGTGTTCCGACTGTTTGTAACTGATGGACTTTACTTTAGCGAGCATTCCCCAAAGTTTACCGCTCTCCACACCTCTCACTGTAGCCGCAGTAGATATGCTTTCTTGTAGACTCTTCGTACTCAAAAATTCTTTCTTTATCGCCGATTCTCCTCGTAAATCCGTAACCAAACAACCCTCTACCCGTACTCTTATCGTGAGCACCAATCGTAATCTATCCTTGGATGTCACAATTTGTCGTAAAAATTGTGGTAAAATTCTCGCCAAAATTGTACCTTCTGCGAGCCCTTGGACAATCAACCACTCCTCCGTTATACCATCTCAAAACTTTTCCTTCTCCTTTCCAGCCCATTTTTCTTCACATACCAGACGTAGTTTGGCCGCTTTCTCCAAATACACTGCGGGGTTTCCTTAGTCGAGCCATTAGTCGAAGGAATAGGTGCTGTTTTGCCCGTAACCTTATGCAGCATCCGTTCAACACACCATGTCCATTTACTGTTACTTGCACTTGACAACTTCCAATCAGCCTTGCTAGTACCAGGTCAAGTGGCTGTTTACTCTTTGCCAATACATTACACGCATCCGTTACCTTCTGTTTCCATACTGCCCAATTTATCTTGTGCGTGATCATCACTAGTTCGAACAGATCTAATAATCTTTTCAGCTCCACCATCTTCAATACTGTACCTTTCTTACCTGAAACTTTGGTATCAATCTTCGGTCCTCTAAACTTTGGAAATGATAAGCTAAACAATTGTTTGATAAGGTCCAGCCACGTCTGCAACCGTGGTCGCGACTGCTCTGCTTCCGTCAGGGACCTCACTAAGACCTGTGCCAAATCAACTGGTGTATCCATTTTCGGAGGTTTATCCACTTGATTTTCGGTCGACTGCCCTGCCGTCAGTGTTACCTCGTGCACTGGTTCTTTTTGTATCTGCCGTTCACCTGTCTCTCCTTCGCTTTCCTGTGTTGTGTTGGGGTCCCCCGCTCCAGGTTCCCTCTTCGCTTCACGGTCGTTCGTTGTCTCCATCTCATCATTGTCCGTATCCGAGTCCCCAATCGTTTCAGTAGATTCGTACTCTGGCACAATGACATCAATTTCCTTTGAGGTCGGTGTTTTAACCTCCTCACTCATACCCCAGGGGTTTGTCTGGAGGTTTCCTCTCTTCTCCAGGGCTCTTTCCTGGCGAAGCATACTTTAGAGCCCGCGAGAACTTAAGATTCATTCACTTGGTAGTCTCGAACCGAACCCTACCCTTGCTTGGTAGGTGGGGTCTATTCGACAAATTCGGAACTGCAAGTGTTTCGTGCATAAATTCTATCGAAACGATGTGATTTGAAAAATGAATAATTAGTGAAACAGACGTGTGGTTCAGTTAGGGCTTGGTTTAATCTTCTTTTTTCTTTTACATGCGCTCAAATCGAATTTCTACCTATAATACGGGGGTTTAGTAGTAGTAGTAAAATGTAGTCTAATTAGTCTTAACTAAGTTATTACCTACTATGTACACATGAAATTTAGAATGTAATTTCGGCTCAGAAAGCATGGTACTACTCTCTCTATCGATCACATCATGTCTTAGCCTTGGCGGCTTAGCGAAGGACGGATCTGGTGCCGGATCTTGGTCATATAGACGCTTCAAGCGGATCTGGAGTCGGATCCCCTCCTCTCTAGTAGTAACGTTTCTTCTCTCATACTCTGCCACCGAATCAATTTGCGCGCGACTTTACTCCAACGCAAATCTAGATGTTCGTGTTCTTCCTTCACAATTCCTTGCTACACCGCTTGGTTTCGTAATTGCCATAACCGAGTTACCATGATTCCACAGAGACATTTCCAAATTATCTCGAGCGCTGGCAGGAAGGTGTGATCATATCTCCCATCATCGCCTCTGTCACCTTCAATCCCAAAGGCGGCGGCGACTTGGTTATGATTTCTTCCTGATATCGGCTAAGATCCTGAACTGAAACATCCACTCCTAACCATTGATGTAGAAGTCGACGCCATACTTCTTGAGCTCTCCTACATTCCCAAAGGATAGGGAATAGATCCGACTTCTGGCCTGGGCAGCGGTTGTCAAGCATGCATTGTCGATCGAATTTTGGCGGGGAACAAAAGTGTTTAATTGCATGGTCATCAAACGAAAACGTACCCACAGTAAGCAACTTATTATTGTTCCATACCTGTTTCGGCTCCGTATCTTTAACTTCGTTCCCCCACGCATTGCCTTCACATCTTCGTTTCCATTTATGTATGATTGGAGCTAACCCACGCGCCACTCCACTGTGATACAGACGTCGAACTGTTTCCTCAGTCGATCTGATATCTTCCATATCGGGATGTTGTCATCAACCTCCCCCACGATGAGATGTAGGGTCGGGTGAGCTTGGAATACAACTTGCCTCATCTTATCTTCTTCCTCATCATCACTTGAAAGGCTATTAGTCAAGATAATATTCCAATAAATTCCATCTAACTGCTGACGGACTATAACCCAGTCCGATCCATCGTGACATTCCCCTCGAAATCGACTTGGCTCCACTACCTTCCAGCAAAAGTCGTATAACTTGGCTGGCTCTCGGTACATAGATATAGGCGGGGGTCCCCAATAAATTGTCCAACATCAATCCGTGGGTATGCTAATACAATCGCGCTAATCCACCGACCAATTTTAACCCTGGTATTTGAATCTCCTCCATTACTAATAACCTACCATTAAAATGCAGAAGGAGTTAGTCGTTGTATACGCAGGTCACGTATTGTCATTATCGGGATGCGGTCGTATTTTCGCGCCACCATTTCCGGGTCCCGGACTTCGCGTATCCACAGATTGGACACCAGCTATATGTTCCCCAGAAGGGCGTCAAGTGTCCTGGTAATACTTCATGATAGGCATAATTCATGAGACTAATATTAATGACAAACTGCTCGCTTCTCTGTAACTTGTGTGCTTTGTGACCCATAGTCGAGGTAGTATCTTCCCATATCCTCGATAAATGCTGTCGTGTATATGGCCCCAACGCTTGTGACTGATGTAGATCTGGACCTAACCATTCAGATATTTCTCCACATCCCCTTCATGCATAGAAGTTCCTCCCCACACAGCTTTACATGGTTTATATCCTTTGATTGGCGTAAGAGAGGTGCCTGCCCGACCAGGTTGTGTGAGGTGCATAAAACTCAGCCATGCCCTTTGATAATAATCAGGGACCGCGATGAGCCATTGTGTAGCTACTTTGATCCTTTGGATTTTGATCGCTACAGGTATAGAAATCAGTCCCACGCCCCGGCTCCTTTCGGGGTAAAGAGCAGATACGGTGATATCTTGTGTCTGCAGGGTTCACCATCCATCATGCGGCGCCAAACGAAACTCTTTTGTAGTCGCAAGAGCGTTTGTCAAACATTTTCGCCGCGAACAATAAGGCTGGAAGCGCGACCGCATTAATAAGTTGAGCTCTTTCTACTACCGCTGTGCTACATGTGGTCGCCGTTGCTAACCGACGTTGGATGCTTCTGATTCTTAATGCCCAATTCTTTCGGCCTATCCAAACTCATACCCCAAATATCTTACTGTCTCCCCAACCGGTAAGACCGGTATATCGTACCAGTGAACGGGCACCGAGATCGCCTGTAAGTAAAAAAAAACTTACTTTTGGCCGGTTGAATTTTCAAACCAGCCAAATCTCCAAATCGTTTAACAACCTGCAACGCGACTGGTACTTGGACCGCTTTTTTTTTAACAAAAACCGTACAATCATCGACGAAGGCCGAGAATCTATGTTCGACGAAGCTGTCCTGCTAGAAATGTTAAATCCCTTGAAGTCCAGGGACTTGCATGATAGCCAGGCCCAGTGGTTTTACAGCTAGGATGAAAAGAAGAGGTGCAAGTGGGCACCCTTGTCTGATGCCCGACTTTACTGGTATCGGCCGTGAGAATTGGTTGTTGACATAAAACTCTGCTGTCGTACCAATACAGTATGTAGCCGATCCACTAAACCAACAAATTCGTCCGAGAATCCAAATAGCGATAAAACCGTTGTCAAGTACTGCCCATCTACCGTATCATAGGCCTTATCCAAATCTAGGAATAATATACCAGCACTATTTTTCGCATTCACTTTTTTCATCATTTCATAATGTGCTAAAGTCGATTTCATCATATAACCGCCTTTTTCATCTTACGGCCAGCCACAAAACCTTTTTTGGTCTCACCGATCAGTTGACCTAAGAATTGTTGAAAGCGACGCGCTAAAAGTTTTGTAAAAATCTTATATCCCGTGGTAAGTAAAGAGATTGGTCGGTAGTCCAGCGCATCCGTAGAGTCTCCTTCCTTTCTCAGTGGTATAACTACTGCTTTCATAAATGATTTGGGCGGGCATACTCCACGTAAAATATCATTCATTAAACACCAACAGTGTAATGGGGTGCCATTACATAAGTGATATCTAAGTAGAAATATCACAGTTCAATTTCAGACTTAATGTCTGAAATGTGAATATTGGATTATAAGTTGTTTTGATCCACTTTGAGGACAGATTCTGATGTAATTATCGAATCTAACAAGTAATCAATTGATAAAAATATCATTCAGACCAGCCTTATACTACATGTTTGTATGATTAGTTTAGATTTAATTATAGTTATTAACTCTAAACCACTCATAATATATTCACTCTTAAACTTACCTTCTTCCTGACAAGTAGCCTTAAGTTATATATATTAATATATATACACTTAAGAGATTGATTAATAAAGTTAATTAGTCTTTGTTTATAGTTTATCTAAGGTAAACTAAGGAGGACCAAATTTACATTTGGTCCTACTCAATTGCACGCTTCCTCACTGCAATTTAACAGTGTAAGCCGCGTAACAGTTGCCCTGTTACACCTGGTAGCACTTTGTGGTCCGTCTAAACGACCACTGTTGACGCGTTCCGCTAGTTAACTAGCGGAACGAAGGTTTAAGAGCCGCTGGCTGTCATGGCAACAGCCAGCGATCGTGAGCGTGAGCGTCAGCTCGCGCAAGATTTAGTTAGGGAAAACTTCCCTAACTGGTCACAGAGTTCTGTGACCACTGTGATTGAGATGATTCGGACCATAGGGCCCGAAGTCATCACCCTCCTCCGTGGTAAAACCCCGGAGGATGCCTTAGAGACGGTTACCCGTTTCAAGAGGATGTATGTTGATCCTCAGGTGCGCAACGCAATATTGCGCTCCCAAACATCAGCAGCAACAGCAGCGCCCGCACCTAGTGCGAGCGTTGAAGTGGTAAAGGCGCGGATTCCGCCCTTTACTGGCGAAGGGGGTGAACCCCTTCGTAGGTGGTTCGCAGAGGTGGAAGATGCCCTCTCTGCGCAAAGATTGTGGACCCGCGTTCACAAGCTTATTTCGCCACCACATGCCTAGGCGGTCGCGCCAGGGCATGGGCGATGAGCCGCAGATCCACTGATGGATCTGCGTTCCTGACGTATCAGGAATTAAAGGCTGAGCTGAAGCTCAACTTCGAAGCTCCAGAAATGGAGCTTAACTGTCGTGACGAGTTCATGGAAATCAGGCAGGGCAAGCTGAGCCTACATGCGTACGCTCAGAAAATACAATATTTGTTATTAAATTTTGTATACGAGCCGGTGCCCCCTGCCATGCAGGTCACTGGCTTCATGAAGGGACTGAATGACGGTCCCATCAAACAGAGGCTTAATCGGGTTCCCCCAAAGACTCTGAGGGATGCTATTGACCAAAGCATCCGGGAGGAATTCAGCATTCGTTCATCAGCATCCGGGAGGAATTCAGCATGCGTTCATTAGCAGCGCATGCTGGGGTTATTCGAAAAGCGCAAGCGCCTTTCGACTTTAACATGCCGCCAATGCAGCACGTTAATACTAATAACTTCCCATCGAGACGAAGTTTACACTTCGTCCCGAGACACCAACACCCGCGCCAGGGCGCGGGTGGAGGAGGTCCAGAACCTATGGACCTATCGGTTGCATTTGCCTCGACACCGAGGCAACCGAAGAACAAGAAGTTCCTTCGCTGCAACAGATGCGCGAAGATGGGCCATTACGCCCATGAATGCATGGCGCCGCGTCCGGCGCCACGCAGTCAGCGGACTGGACAGTCCGCTGGTAAGCGACATCAACAGGGGCAACCCTCTGTTGATGCAAAAAACGTCAACAACCAGTAGGGGCGGGGCGCCCTACTGGACGGGTTATCTCACATGCCGACATCGGGCATGTGAGGATAATAGCCCCAGACGGGACTATGTCCTGTCAACATGTGCAGGGTGAAGAGAAACCTCTCATCACCCTGGAGGTTAAGCCGCATGGAAACGATGTCCCCATGCGTGCTCTGTTTGTCACAGGAGCGTCAAACAATTTCGTTAGAACTGAGGTTCTAACGTCGTTGAACTTCGTGGAGATTGAATCTCCACGAAGCATGTTTTCAGTCCGGTTAGCAACAGGTGCAACCGTGACTATACCAAAGCGTGTGATTCGCACACGCTTCGAGTTAGACGAACTGTCGTTCGAGGACGAATACATCGTCCTCGATCTTGACGACAAGTTCGATGTTATCTTGGGCATCCCTTGGATGTCCAAGCATCAACCAACGATCGACTGGGTCAACCTGTCGATCGACTGCGGCGGTCTCACAGGATCTGATCATCCTGTGAGTAACCTGGCTGTATCTAATGATACAACCGCAGAGTCAGACAGTCTGGTGGGTAGCGATGGCACCACCAGATCTGATCCGACTAGGTCAGCGGATGGTACACCCGCTGATCAAAGTCCAGAGGGACTTACACACGCAACGAACGAGTCGTTGCGTGTCAGTAATGTGTGCAACACGGGTGAAAAACACTCCCGTGTTGAAGTTACTACTACGACCGATGACGGTCGTGGTAGAGAGAATATACACACGGTGGGAAACACCCACCGTGAAAAGAATGAAACCGTCACGGAAGCAAATGACTTCCGTGTCGAAAATAAAGAACTCACGACTGAGAGCAGTCGTGAGTGCATGAGCACCATGGTAGACAGTGGTCACCATGAGAAGAAGGCCTTGTGCACGAGTGATGATCACCGTGCAACAGATCAGACGAGTGCGTCTGATCTCGCAGCTGTGTCCGTCGAGACGATCAACGTCTTGACGCAGACAGAGACTGGATTAGCTACCCAGTCTCTCACACTTGACAGCCCTCCGAACTTAAGTTCAGAGGTGATGGCCCTTCCAGCCTTGAGCTGGAAGAAGTTCGTAAAGAACTTGCGAAATGATCAGATCGAACAGATCTGCGTCATTGTCGCATCTGATGAGGTTGTGGATATTTGTGAACGAATATCCACTTTGCAATTAGAAGGCATTGGGAACGAACTCGTTTCCAATGAGCAAACCAAAGTTCAGCGCTTTGAAGCGCAGAGCTGGGAGTCGCTTAAGGCGACTTCTCCGTACTACGAGGTACTTTGGGAATACGCTGACGTATTCCCAGAAGAAGTACCTTGTGAGCTCCCTAAAGATAAGGGAACTAGGCACGAAGTACTGTGTCACGCGGCAATGGCCTCCGTCGCGTGACCAAGTTAAAGCGATCGACGAGTTCTTTGAAACTCGTCGTAAGGCGGGACATGTGCGGGAGTCTACCTCATCGCACTCCAGTCCCACCTTTTGCGTAAAGAAAACTGGTGGGTGGAGGATCGTTCATGTTTTTAATAAGCTGAACGCAGCCACGGTACTGGCGCAGACGCCGATACCGCGGAAGGATGTCATCATTGATGGCATGAGCTGGAGCACCGTTTTCAGTGCTCTCGATTTGAGGGATGGTTTCTACCAAATCCTCATGTGTGAGAAGGATATCCCTCTCATGGCTGTAAGCACTCCAAGCGGTATTCTTTGGGATTGGCTTGTTATGCCGCAGGGGCTTCGAAATGCCCTTCCACTTTCAATAGATGCGTCACGCATCTATTGCGCCCGGTGCGAGAATTCGCACCGAACTATTTTGACGACGTATTCATCCATAGTAAGGCTGAACATGGTAAGACTGATGTAGATGTTCATAAAGAACATCTACGTCAGGTGTTAAAGATTATGCGCAAGCACAAGCTCTATGCAAACTTGAAGAAGTGCACCTTTGGTGCACCCGAGATACCCGTTCTTGGCTGCTTTGTAGGCAAGAACGGAGTGCGCCCTGATCCAGTAAAGATCAGGGTGATCGTTGAATGGCCTACGCCAAACAATGTCAAGGAACTTCGAAAGTTCCTTGGGTTGGCGACATACTTGCACAAATATTCGTGCAATTATGCCGGTCTTATTCGACCTCTTTCTCAGTTACTGAAGAAAGATGTCGAATGGCACTGGGATACCCAGTGCCAAGATGCATTTGATGCAGTCAAGCGTAGCTTGACTGAAGCTCCCGTCTTGGCAATAGCCGATAGCGAGCGACCGTTTTACGTCGTTTGCGACGCGAGCGATTTCGCCATCGGCTGCGCCTTGATGCAGCGCGATCACGATGATCGTGATCGCGTGATTTTCTATCAATTGCGTCAGTTGCGCCCAGCCGAGCGCAACTATCCAGTGCATGACAAGGAACTCCTTGCCATGAAATATGCACTGGCAAAGTTTTGGATCTATCTCTTAGGAGATAGACCGTTTGTGGTTTACACGGACCATGCGTCGTTACGCACGGCCGTGAATTCACCACACATCTCCCAAAGAATGGCACGTTGGCTATCATTCTTTGCTGAATACAACTTCACGGTTGAATACAAACCGGGAAAGTTGAACGTGATAGCGGATGCGCTATCACGACGCCCCGATTACGAGACGAAACCGTCCGTAATCGAAGCAACCAGTGCAAACGCAATACGTTGCACTGCTCTGTCGTCGTCACTCGTACGACAGGTACGTCAAGCGTACGAAACAGACGAGGAAACTCGCCTGCTGATTGATTATCTAAGTGATCAATCTGATCAGAAGCGCAAGGAACTTCCAGAGTTCCTTCACGCATGCGTGCATCGTTATCAATTGCACGATGGTCTGTTGCTTTACAGCACAGACCAAGATGATGTTAGCCGCATCGTCGTCCCAAACGACGATGACCTCAAACATCAAATTTTGTTTGAGTACCATGATGCACCAATTTCGGGGCATCAAGGTCGAGAGAAGACGTATGCTTCTCTCGCACGCGATTTCTACTGGCGTAACCAGTATAAATGGGTACGCAAGTACGTACGCGCTTGCGAGATATGTCAGCGCGTCAAGCCTGCGCACTCTGCGCAGGCTCCCCTCCAATCTCTGCCGGTTCCGACAGAGTGTTGGAAGTCCATTTCCATGGACTTCATCTTTGGTCTTCCGGCTGATCACAGTCGGAAGACAGGTATTGTGGTCTTTGTAGACCGCTTCAGCAAGATGGTTCATCTTGCTGCAGTGTCAGCGAATGTCACCGCTGCGCAAACGGCGCGGACATTCGTTGACACGGTATTCCGTTTACACGGAATGCCGGAAAACATAATCTCGGATCGAGATCCGAGATTCACAGGACGTTTCTGGCAAGAAACGTTCTCGTTACTAGGCACGCAGTTGAAGATGTCAACTGCGGACCCTCCGGAAACGGATGGGCAAACTGAACGCGTTAACCGCGTTCTCGGAGACATGTTGTGTTCATACGCGTTAACCGCGTTCTCGGAGACATGTTGCGTTCATACGCGCATGCCTTCGAGCAGTGGAGTGACTATTTGCCACTCACTGAGTTTGCAATCAATTACTCGGTGCATGCTTCTACTAAGCATACACCATTCTACGTGAATGCCTTGAGGCATCCACCAACCCCGGCTTTACTTGGCGGCACGCCAAATCTAAGTGGGGAGGGACCCGCTCAAATTTTGAGCGAGTCGATGCGCGAGTTGCAGTTGCAACTTGCGAAGAAACTCAAGCAGCTTCAGAAACTGAAGCTGCTTATGCGGAATATGTGTCTGCAGCAATGGCTGCAGAGAATGAAAACAACGCACCTACTGCCAATAAAGTAGTAGATGAATTCGTATTACAGCGCCAAGCTGTAATACGCTATGTGAAAGATGCACTTGCCTATGCTTTTGATAAGCAGACGCATAATGCAGATAGAAGTGGAAGGAAAAACACAAATTCCTTTCAAAAAGGTGAATTAGTTTTGTTATCTACAACTAATTTGCCTACACATGCAATCAGCAACTTCCCTACACGGACGTTGCTCCCTAAATTCATTGGACCCTTTAAGGTCCAAAGGGTTAAGGGGAATGCCTATACATTTGACATTCCTGCGGCCATGCGCCTTCACCCAACGTTTTACGTTGGGAGGCCCAAGCCGTATCTATCGTCTACGTCTTCGG
>MIQA02001547.1:0-25693 GCA_001887855.2 Sclerospora graminicola | reverse complement strand
TCAGCGTTGTCATAAAGTTGCACCTCAATACCGGAAAAAAGTTATCCGATTTGATCAAGGGTTTGCTGAGTACAAAAATCATCCGACCATCAACATCGCAGTGGGCATCACCGATCGTGATCGTGATAGAGAAGAACGGGGTCGATATTCGATTGTGTATCGACTATAGAATGGTGAATCGCCTCACGAAGTTGATGGTCTATCCGATGCCCCTGATCAGTGATTTATTAGAAGATCTGGATAAAGTTTTATGGTTTTGTTCGCTGGATATGGCTAGTGGTTTCTGGGTGGTTTCGATGACTGATCGCGCTCGAGAGATCTCGGCTTTCGTTACACCTTTCGGACTTTTCGAATGGAATCGGATGCCGTTTGGATTAAAGAATGCCCCACAGATCTATCAGAGATTGATTGACAATGCTCTCTATGGATATTTCCAGATCAGTGCTGATCGAGAAGCCACCGATCTACATGATGTGTTTACGGAGGGCGAACCGGACCAAGATCAGGGCCGATCAGTTTTGGGAAGGCGATCATATATAGATGACATCTTGGTCACAGCAACATCCTGGGATATGCTATGCGATAAGGTCGAACGGCTCCTGAGCACCTGCGAGCGCTGGAATTTATCGATCAGTGTGGTCAAGAGTTTCTGGGGTCAACCCAAGGTCGCCTACCTCGGCCATAACGTGTCGATCCAAGGTTTGGAAGCAAACCCGAAAGATCTGGCTGCTCTCAGCAACCTACCTTTTCCCCGATCACTGAAGGCCATGCAATCCTTTCTCGGATCTCTGAATTATTATAGCCGATTTATCGAAGACTTCTCGATTTACGCCGCTATACTATATGAACTGAAGGAAGTGGACTATCATGGGCTACGAGAACGTGATCGAGTGGGAAGATCACTAAGTGAGACTGATCGCGAAACCGAAGTTACCGAATCGAATCTCAAGACAGGATCACTGATCGATCGAACTGTGCCAGGGTCAGAGGACCATATGAAGCGAGCTATGGTAGCTTTCAGTATGTTGAAGGCGAAGATGATCTCGACGCCGATACTGAAACACTTCGATCCGGAGAAGATTCCCGTGGTGATCTTATATGCCAGTAAATGGGCAATATCGGCCGCACTGGTCCAAGATCACGACGGAGTTTATTGCCCGGTGACGTTCACAAGCCGAACATTAAAACCGAACGAAGTTAACTATGGTATTGTGGATAAAGAAGTGCTAGCATTATTACGTGTATTGGATGTCTGTTACTCTATGCTGGTAACTAGATCGATTAAGGTATTGTCCAGGCGATCTAGTTTGGCTTGGTTACTGTCAGCGAATGGTTTAGACGGGAGACTGGGGCGATGGGCAGCGTTGTTATCTCAGTGGACCTTGGAGATCATCAAGTGCACCAAGGGCGAAGAAGAAATTCTTGGAACACTAGCAGCCAGCATCACGCCCCGATCAGAAGTCGATGAAGCCCTGATCGAGGTCGCTCCTCGGAAGCAACCACGAGAATCGATCACTATACCCCCACCGATCGTCGGCTCGGAGGAAAATCTGATCGTTGTAAGTTTCGACGGATCAGCGAGTGTGAAGAAAGGCGTAGGGGCGTATAGCGCGCTGTTATGGAAACTGCCAGAGTGGACTGTTATATCGGCCGGTTCAGATTATACTCCAGGTATCACGGTTAATGAGGCTGAATATCGTGGTCTGCTGCTAGGTTTGGATCTCTTGCAAGAGCAAAAGATCGGAAGAGTAATCATATGCGGAGATTCAAACCTGGTAATTCGGCAGATCACTGGAGAGATCGACTGTAAAGCACCGCGTTTGAAGCTGCTGAACGATCGCGTTATGAAAGTTTTACGTGGATGGCCAAGGCATGATCTTTTACATGTGAAACGTGATTGGAATCGGAGTGCAGATCACCTAGCCACTATGGCCATGCGTGATCAGACCGGATTGATAGTTACTGATAAAGCATTGCTGGAGGAATTGGTGGAGATCAATAGGCTGCCCGAGCTGATTCATGCGGAAGATAAAAAGGAAGCAGCCCAGGTCTCGATCATGACGAGAACACGATCCAGATCATCACCTAACAGGTCACTCTCTCGAGAAAGGCTAACAGAAGAAATAGTACAGGAGATGCGGATCGAAAGAATTCTCAAGGCACAAGACGAGGAAAAATGGATCGTTGATTTGAAGGCGTTTCTGAATGGTGATCTGAGGAAGTTGAGCCAAGGTGAAGCAAAAGATTGTGCTAAGATCGCGTCCAACTATGAGATCGACGAAAATGATCTATTGTTTTACTATGTTCAAGCTGATCAGGCCGATGCAGATCTGGACCGATCAGCCAGGCTCGTGATCCCGGAGACTTTACAAGCTGATATCTTACATCGTTATCACGTCAGTTTAGAGGGTGGTCACCAGGGCGTAGGTCGGACGTACCACAGGGTTCGCAAACATTTTCACTGGAGAGGCTTATATCGAAGTGTTCAAAAGTTTGTCGGAACATGTACGGATTGCGAAACTGGGAAGGGTATGCCGAACATCCGGGGTAGATCACCTGGAAATATCCAGGCGACCTACCCTTTCCAAGTGATAGCGATGGATCACATACCGTCCCTGCCAAAATCGTTCAAGGGCAACACAGAGTTGCTGATCTGGACTGATCTGTTTACGGGACTGGTGATCGCGAAAGCAGGATCTACCCGGACAGCCCAACAAGTTGCCTGCAGTTATGAAGAATGTGTCTTTAGGCGTTTTGGAGCTAGTGAGGTGATCAGGCATGATCAGGAACCAGGTTTCATCGCCGAAGTTTTCCGATCATTCAATCAGATGCTTGGTCAGAAACAGAGCGCAACCATGGCCTACCGTCCGCAGGCGAACGGTAAGGCCGAACGCATGGTACAGACGCTAACCAGAGCTATCAAGATTTATGTCGCGGATTTCGCTCAACAAGACTGGGATGAGTATGCAGAGAGGCTGGTGTTTGCTTTGAACTCCTGTTTCGATCGGATCAGGAGAGATACTCCGTTCTACTTGGCGTATGGTTGGGACCCCCGATCTACCATCGAGTCGGTGATTCCTGTTGGATGTACCCGAGGTCGAGATCGCGAAGCTCGTCGATGGCGTATGGGACTCCAGCGTCACTACCAACATGCGCGGGAACAAGTGAGCGAACGACTGCGGAGGGCGATCCAAGAAAGAGCCGATCGGAACAATGATCAAGCCGATTCCCATAATATCGAACCGGGATCAAGGGTCTGGCTTTACTTGGATCGCGTGAAAGAAGGATATGCCAGGAAGTTAGCACACCTGTGGCATGGACCCTTCCGTATATCCGAATTGATCGGCGATCATGCCGCCCGTTTGATCACCGCTGGTACCAATTACGGAATTTTCCCGATCGTCCACTTGTCGAAGCTGAAGCTGGTCCAGGAATATCCCGATCGCCCAAAAACCAGGCTGTCATCCGATGATCAGCCAAGGTTTGACTTCGACGAAGCTCTCTTGCCCGAGGACAGTTGGGAAAGAACGTTGGACCAGAACGAATTTGAAGTGGAAAAGATTTTGGATACCCGATCAGGCAAGAGGACCCGATTTGGTCGAACCCATCGTGATTACTTGGTTCGATGGAAGGGTTATGACGATCCCGAGTGGGTAGATGAACGTGATCTGAACTGTGGAGCTCTATTAAGAGAATTTGAACGTGATCGGGTGAGACGAAATCGATTTGGAGTGATGCAAACCCACGAAGAGGGCAACCAGGAGTCTCAATAGCCTGGGTTGACACATTGTGACAGATCAGCCAAAGGTAATGGTCGAACAAGTGGAGATCAGGGTGGTTGAGTTGGTTCGGAGTAAATGGATATATATAATGTACGAGAACTACATTTGCATACATGTGAACGATCGATATACAAGATGGAGGAAATATTGGGACTTGGATATGAAGTGTGGATATGGAACGTGGAAGTTATCAAGAAGTTGTCGTGATATATTGATGATTATGGAAAGAACGAAACGGAAGCTGGTTGTCACGACAATCACGGGCCATACTTCGTGCGCAGGTGAGAAACCGTGAACGCCGGATGATCCATGGGGCTTGATCGGTACTGGTTCCGCCAAGGCTCTTGGTGATCGGTAACGATCAGCATCACGCAACGTGCCGATCGGAGTTGGATGTCCATAACCGGGATACCACTCCCCGCCGTCAGCCTTGATTCCTCGCGCTCCCGCCCGGCGAACTGGTAGATGCAGCACGGCAGGAAACAAGAAAACGTCCAGATCGCACTCGCCATGCTGAATCCCATTGAGCACATGGTCACAGATCGCAGCCCAGGCAGCCCCAGCTTTTGTGCGTCGACGCTTGCGAGCATGATAATAATGCTCAATCCACGCGTCCTTGCGCATCGTCGCCGTGATCGGGAAATGGTGGGTCGCCTCCCATATTGCTTGAACATGCTCCTGATAATACAGGGCCAGACGTCCTTGTAGATCGACAAACCAGGGGAGATTGGGAAACGCCAGCCCGGGCATAGGCGTCATGAGGACATCCCAAGGTGCTGAATCGATCAGAAGCTCGATAGCGCCTCTGGTCAGCACACTCGGTTGCCACTGCTTGTCCTTGGGCGCCGACGACCTAGTTGGAAAGATCCATCCTGGCGGACGAGACCACAAGCGAGGGACGAGTTTGCGCCTCACCGAAAGAACCTGAGGCGTCAGATCCCATACCTGATCGTCACTCCAAGGTCGTCGAGTGGCCATGTGAGCAGGCGTCGGTTTGCCCTGCATGACGACGTATAGATCCATGAACCGCTGGTTCGGATCATAGCTATAGTCGTCCTGCTCGATCGACGACTTGCTTGCTGGAATGAAGACGCCCGTGAAGTTGGGTGGTCGGGTGGTCACTGTCGTATTGGCGGGTGGAGGAATGCTGGGAACAGCCGAAGCCGGTTGCCTCTCCTCAAGATCATCTTCATCCTCGCCATCGGAGTCAAGTAAAGCGACGGCCTGGGTCAGCGAAGTTACGCCTGAAGGGGTCGCCACTGGGGCTCGACGATCAGCGCTGCGTGATCGGGCCAGAGCAGATAGCGGCATTTCGTCCAGATCAGTCGACTCGTCGTCCGAATCAACAATAAGACGAGAGCGCTTGGCGGGAGCCACCTTCTGCTTCGATGAGCTTGCCCGTTTACGCTTCGCAGAACTCAAGATTGAGGAGACTGATCTCGAGGCTGGCGGTAAACGGGGTGGAGTAGACGCAGAAGCCGCTGCAGTGCTGATCACGGGCTGATCAGCACCATGGGTCGGCGAGGAAGCGACGGAGAACGTGGGTGATGGCGGAGCAGACTCGGGAGGTTGCGAAGGTGTTCCAGACGGAGCAAGAGGGCTGATCAGCTCAGGAAATCGTTGCAAAGCCGTCCGAAGCGACTCCGAATCGGTGTTCGGGTTGGTCCACCTCTCCATAGTCTGCACCGCAATCTTCCTCAAGTCGGCGTTATGCTGGATCCAGGCGCGATCATCGAGCTCTAGGGTTTCAAGTTTAACCCGAGCAAGATTAAGCTCGCGCCGACAATCTTCAGCTTCCTTCCGACTCTCGCACAACCTTTTCTGTATGTTGGCGCGGCCGAGGCGTGAATCGGAAAGCTGCTTCACCAGGAGCTGGACCTGCTCATCTGAGTAGCGCATCTCGACTTCCCGACGCTCCACGTCCTCAGCAGTACGGATCTTGTCACGAAGCAGCTGATCATGTTCGAGACGGTGATCATCGAGCTGTTGCAGATGACCCACCATCTCGACCATTGAACCCTTCATCGCCTCGATGCGTTCGTCTGGAAGCAAACATGGATTGTCATATACAGATCGCAGAAGAAACAAATGGGATGAGCATACCTTGATCGCGAACAGTAACAGTCAGCGAACAGATCAGCGACTGTAGAGAGGCGACGGTATCCGAAGGCTTGGAGAGGCGCAGAGCAGCGAGGTCAGCTGACAGCTGATCACGCTCCATCGTCAGACTCTGGACGCGGCCTGTCATGTCTTGCAGATCTCGGTCAAGTCTGTCGCGATCTAATCGTAGAGCCGACAGCTGGCTAGCCAGATCGGCAGAACCACGTTCCAGGGTATCGATAACGACCCGACGGTCGAATAACTCGGCATTAAGCGCCCGATTGGTATCATATAGGGAAACCAACTCGGGAATTGCGCTTCGGAGTTCCAACCGTAATCGGCTAGCTTCCATGGACCCCAACGTGAGTGGACCAGATCCCTCCACTAGACGAGCTAGCTGTTCCAAGTAACTGACAGGGCGATCTGAGGAAGGCCGAGCGGGAAGACTCCAAGGCGGACGATACGAAGTCAGGGTCGTCGTTGGACGGATGAGACTGGTCGTGATCGGTGCCGTGGTCGTGATCGGGGTGGTCGCTGGATCAGCCGAACTTGAACTGGGAGGTGAGTCGGTGATCGGAAGGGCAGCCGAAGATGGCGAAGAAGGAAGAGAAGATCGTCTCGAGTCAGCCATGGTAGTCGCCAAAGAGGAAATTTGGAAATGAATGAGTCGAACTGCAGTCGTTGCGCGGCTGCAGTTTGGCTCAGGGGCGGCTGTGGTAAAGCGATCAGAAAAATGTTGAGAATGAGGTGGACCACAAATGGCCGTTGATTGGTGACGATGGAACACCCATCAACGTGAGACAGTTGATGGGTGGGAAAGGCTGATTGAGCATACGACAAAAAGGTAGTGGACAACGGGTGCTCGTGATATGAAGGAATGAGCCAAACACAGTTACTACGCCCGGTCCCAGATACTAACGGAACAGCGAGATCACGATCGCGATCGGGATAATTTTTAGTAAGTGAAGTTCACGCGGATTTTCGACAAGATCGACAGAGACAAGTTAAGATACCGCAACAACGGTGACGTGGCACGTCAGAGGGCCGAACTATGAACAGTGCAGACGTTGAAGTGGAATATGATACGAAGTTCCGGCCCGATCAGCCAAGCCAACCGATTATGCCCCAAAATACGAAGATCAGATGTGGAATGGGATGGGGCATGTAGAATGGCGAGTCGTGCGAGTAATGTCAAGTCAAGGCAAGTGATGATGACCGATGGATTTGCCCAAGGATGACGTGAGAAGGCCCGATCAGGCTCGATCGGCTGAAATCGGTGTAATATGGTTACCCCGACAGGAGATGAAGGTCAGGAATATGGCTGAGCGGGCGAACAAAGTCGTTGTGATGGTGACCCAGAGAGTTTCCGAAGTGATCAAGGGCTGATCGCCCTGATCACTGCCCGATCATTCGGCTGATCGCTATACCGATCATGACCGGGGCTGATCAGTTTCAAACCGGCGTCCAAAAGCAAAGGCAGGTGATGTTTTTAGTTAAATCGGGCTGGATATGAAGTGAACAAGTGTCAGAAGGGCAGATCTCAAGTGGTTTCCAAGTTGTTTATCGAAGATCGGGATGCTTGAAGATCGTTATAGAAGTCCGACATGATCAGGGTAGAAGTGGTACAGATCAGCTTGAAGGTGCAGCCAGAATGGGTAATGTGGTGCTATGCAACCGTGCGACGAAGTGAACAGGGTCGAAGTATAAATCAGGCATGAGTCGGTGTATGGTACACTAGGTATAGGACATTGTATATATATTAACAGGTTTTGATTTTCCCCCTAAGCAAAGAGTCGATCCGCCACGCGTCGCGGTCATTGGGAGCACAGGGTTAACTAGTCCCCTCTTGCTCAACTTAATTCCGGGTTAAGACGCGCTTAGACGCATTTTGGCTTACCGGAACGCCCCCGACGGGTTTTGTTTAGGTGATCAAACCTCACCCCCTACGCGCACGTGTTTGGAACACGTTTTTAATATTGGAAAGGTTTTGTGGAGATAACGTTTGTGGATTACTGTGGAAGATTCGTGGTGTCTTGATCCGTTTCTTGTTTCTGTTATTCTCCTCTATTGCCTAGCCTGATCGAACGAACTTTCCTGATCAGTGCCTAGATACTGATTAAGTATCGACCCCAACCCGTTCTCCGGTGAAGATTTCCACCCAAAGACACCCCCGTCTCGAGAAGGTCGTTCCCTCCGACCTGATCAAGATCATCGTTTTCGTCACCGAGGCCACTGAGGCAGTGTAACCACCCCCGATCAACGGGTACACAAGGTGAGAAAGCTGATGAAGCTGAACATAGATCCTGACGCGCATGACGACCGGCCAGATGACCGGGAGGATCAGATCAGTCACCATAATGGTAATTCTTCTGATTCTGATTCTGATCAGGCTCAACGGAGTACCCCCTTCGATAGTTGGTCGTCCGGGCCAGTGGGTATCCGGATTCCGCCCAAGACTTCGGTCATGGATTTGAAAATGGGCTCCACCACAGTTGCAATATTGTTCCTCAAATTTCTCACATAGTTGCGGCCACTTTAAACGTACTTCCCGCTTTAACTGCTTTAGCCAGTTCTTGGCCGGACCTTTCATCAGATCAGCACAATTCAGACATCTTTCACCTTCTGGTGTCTTGTCCCTCAAAAAAGCTGATTTCGTCCGGCTGAGCCAGGCTCTCGCCTGATCGTCATCCACATCTTTGCCGGTAAAATCTTTTAACTCGGAGATTGCCGACATCCGGCTTCGAGTTATCGTCCCGAAATCACCATTAAATGCCTGTGCCGAGGCCATATTTGCCTTACAAGGCATCTCCATATCCAAATAGTCCGGATCGAAGTGTTGACTGATTCACCCATTTGATTTCATATCCATGGGGTGTTTTATTGAATCGTTCTTGATGACTGGTTTAGCGTATTGATCGGACAATCCCGGCTGATCGGACTGATAACATTTTCACATCTACGTTTTTTTTACCGGTTTAGCCGTTGGTTGATTTATGTTCGGACTTGGTTGTCATGGTTTTATTTGTCTAGACATATACTGGGGAAATCTATGTTGTTCTTTCACGAAACGGTTCATCATAGACGTGAAGATGGTTTTCATTTGTTCCGGAACTTCAGGAAGGCCGGTGAAATTATGATTGGGGTGGGTTTATTTTGTGCGACTTCTTGAGCATCATCAAAACTGTCTTCGGACCGACTCGACCCGGTTCAGGCTTCTTTTTCCTGTTCTGTGACTCGGTCTTGGGATCGGTTTCCTAATTACCTTCGAGCCCAATGTCATACGAGTCACTCCGACCGAGGAATCGGTAGAATCTGCTCCGGACTGGGACGATGATTTGATATTTCGATTCGATGTCCATTGAATATTCAACCAACTGTGATCGGTGTGAAGGCTCATCTGGCGGTGACTGAACATCTTGATTCGCCCCGACCAACGGCGCAAGCTGGCCATACAGCGTAAGCACAGCTTCTCATATGGTCCTTTGTCTAGATCGAACAGCATATTCGCGTCGAACGCACCAGTAGTGAAACCAACTTCATCGATCTGGGCCAGGAGATTTCTGATCAGATCAGGCTGGCTTCCAGTGATAACCGGCCTAGTTGCTCGACCTTCTAGCTGTCCAATGATATTAGGTTTGATGGTTTCATCACTCGGTTGTTAGCTAGGAATTTGTGGAGCTCGCGAAGGTAAAACAAGCGTTCGACATCCTGAACCGTGTTTTTTTCGGCTGGTTCGGTCTTCTCTTCATCTTTCTTCGAACATCTTTGGTTTAGGTTTCACATATCTTTCTGTGGATCATATCGATCCGCCCCCATGACTTTTTATCCTTTCCCATTTTCATTTTATGTATAGGATGAGGTCGGCACCTCGATCTTTCCCGGATTATAGTGTGTTTTTTTACTACAACCCGGATCGGCTCCGATCGAAGCCTTGTGTAGAGTTGTTTCATCTTTAATTTCGATCCGGAACTTCACCGGACCAGGTACGACCATCGCTTCCTTTAAATTTGGACAGCATCGGAGGCGATACGCCTTCCTCCAATGCACCCGAAAACGTTTCTTCCACTTTGATCTTTACACCTTTCTCATTTTCAGAGGAATCACGGTGATATCCAGAGTCACCAAGTGATCCGGCAATGCGCATCGTTGTGGCGAAGCCGATTTCCAAATCCATAACCGAAGTTTTGGGTGCAATTCGGATACCCACTCGCCCGGACGACCAACTATCGGAGGGACACTCCGTTGATCCTGATCGGCATCAGGATCGGCATCAGGATTGGATGAATTATCACTATGATGACTGATCCGATCCTCCCGGTCTTCTGACCGGTCGTCATGTACGATAGAATCGATATTAAACTTCATCTCACCTTGTGTACCCATTGAGCTTCGGTGGTTACACTCACTGAGGTGGACTCTAGACGAGAAGGATGATTCGGATTAGGTCGGAGGGTGTGACACAACCGAAACGGGGGTGTTCTCGGGTACAAACTTCACCGGAGGACAAATCAGGGTGATACTATATACAAGAATCGCAAAGGCCGGGTCGGGATACTTCAACCGACATGACCAACCAATAAACGGGAAATAACCAAGAAACCACAGAAAACCACGATATAACCACGATCTTCCACAGTAAAACCAGAACGTTATCTCCACAAAACATTTTCAATCAATTAAAGGGGTTCCAATCACGTTGGCGTGGGGGGTGAGGGGTGAGAACCTTAAGCAACCCCGTCGGGGGACTTTCGGTAAGCCAAAATGCGCCTATGCGTCGTCTTAACCGGGAATTGGTTGAGCTAAAAGGGCCTAGGTAACCCTGTGCTCCCGATGACCGCAACTCGTGGCGGAGCGACTCTTTGCTTACGGGTAATTTCAATCCTATTATTATATATGCAATATCGAATACCTAATGTACCATACGCCAACCTATGTGACCCACCTCATACTTGAATCTTGATCATCTTGCCACAAAGTCTTCCTGGTACCACCATAAAGCCAATCTTTAGGGCTTCTTCAACCTGATCTGTACCACTTTAGACCGATCTTCGGCATATCCTGACCAGATTCTTTGCCGATCTTCAACCAACCCGATCTTCAAGTATCAGCTCGAAACCAGCTCAGAGACGGCTTCTTGGGACGTGGTGCATCCGATTCAGCACTGATCTTGGCTGAACACCTTCTTTCTTAGCACCTGGAAACTGATTCGGGTCCGATCCAGGCCGGTTCAGGATCGGCTCGGGAACCAGGTCGAACCAGCCCCAGATCACCTCGAACCGCCTCAAACCAGCTCAGAATCAACCAGACATCGACATCCTCAGCTCGCTCGACCCTTACTTCGATCTCCACTATACGTTAAACCCGCAAGGTTGAATTGAATTTGTATTCCTCACAAAGTCAGACTCGATCTGATCTTTTAGTGCTGATTCAGAGTAAGTTCGTTGACCCCTGCCACTTGTTTCAGCTTATATGCCCCATAAAGCTCACCATTTCACACATAGGGCCCCATCATACACTTGATCTTCATATCTAAGGCTGGTCCAAATCATTCGGTCGGTCAACCGAGATCTCAATACCGCATCGCTTGAATAACTTGGATCAGCGATAATCTGCTAAAAAATCAGTTTCTGTCACAACAGATATATTCCACAATCCATGAACCTGCTCCATCACATGTATCTTGACCGGTCCGGTCTTACACGAACCCGGTCCGGTATTCGGACATTCACATCTGATCGTGACCGATCCGTTGTTCTCTAGGACAGGGTTCGACAACGGCAGCATCATGTTTTATTCAACATTTTACGATAGCCCGTTATCACTTATACCATCCTAAGTTTCCTAAGTTGAGCCAACCTGTCCCTCCCATCAACGGTTCTGTCTTGATGGGTGTTCCAACAGCCACCAATCAGAAACCATATATGGACCACTTATTCCTGATTTTTCTTGAATCACTCCACCACAGCCGCCCCTGAGACTAACTGCAGCCGCGCAACGACTTCGGTTCGACTCACCCCATAACGCTATTCTTCACTTGGTGGTCATGTCCGATCCAGTTCTGGCTCCTGGTTCATCTCAGGCCCCTCCGTCTGTTTCTCCAGACGATGCCTCGCCTTCAAGATCAAGCTCATCCGATCTGTCTCCTTCGGTTATCTCGGCTTCTCCGACCTCGACTTCCCTAACCACTACGGTCGTTTTCAGCTCTCTATCGCCGTCGCCGACCTTGACCTCCTTCCGTCCGCCCCTGCATTTGTCCCTTCCGAGCTATTCCTTTAGCTACCTGGAGCAACTGACCATCTTAGTGGAAGGGACTAGTTCGCTCTCTTTAGGCTCGCCAAACACTAGCCGACTGCGGCTGGGTCTTCGGGACGCGATTCCTGAGCTGGCCTCCAGTTATGCGACACCAACGGGACGCTTCATGCCGGATTGTTTAATCAAAACGTTGCGATAGATCGCTTGGAATGTGGAACCGCGGACCTGGTTTAGCGATTGTCGGCCTTGCAAGTGAACTACGACCAGCTCAGCGCTCTTCACGCTGATCAAGCCCGTGACAGATCAAGATTGGAAGACCGTATTCAGGATCTGACGACCGAGCGTGATCGCATATCTGCCGACCTTGCTACTCTGCGTATTTCGGCAAAACCATTCGGCACCGTCGCCTCGCTGCAATCCATGGTTCGCGCCTTATCTATCACTGTCGGCGATCAAGGTATGTTCTCATTCAATGTGACTTATTCGATACATATGAGTACTTTCCTTCACTTTCTCCAGAGGAGCAAATCGAGAATTTGAGGAAATCAATGGACCACCCAGACAGCTCGAGGACCTCCATCATGACCATGACCAAGTGATCCAAGATTATATAGAACTATTATATATTATAATAGTTCTTGCGGCCCAGACGGTGAAGCATTTGAAGGAGGAAACACGCCATATGGATGAGCAGGTCGCCTTCCTGGTCAAGCAACTCTCCGATTCTCATATTGGCCGTTCCAGTGTTCAGAAACGGTTGAGTGAGAATCAGGAAGCGGCAGACGATCGTCGGCGGGCGTTAGCTCTCGCCCGAATTAAATGTGAGACGTTGCAGTTGGACAAGCGCACTTGGACCCGTCGTCTCTCGAATCTACAGAAGGTTGCCCATCAGACGATTGACAAGTGGACCGGCCCGATTGCTGATTCGGAATTACTCCAGAGCGTCTTACGTGGATTTGCAAAATTGGTCGGCGCTCTCAGTCCGGCCAGTAAATCACCAAGAGAACCTCCTGAATCGGCCCGTCTTCGCCAACATTCTCCCTGCTTCTCTTTCGCCGGTCGATGTGGAAATCAGTCAACTGAGAGGCGTTAAAGATTGGTTTTATGGTGGTACCACGATGGCTTTTGTGACAATGTGTAAAGATTGAAGTATGAGGTGGGTCACATAGGTTGGTGTATGGTACATTAGGTATAAGATATTGCGTATATAATAATTGGATTAAATTTACCCCTAAGCAAAGAGTCGCTCCGCCACGAGTTGCGGTCATCGGGAGCACAGGGTTACCTAAGCCCTTTTAGCTCAACCAATTCCCGGTTAAGACGGCGCATAGGCGCATTTTGGCTTACCGAAAGTCCCCCGACGGGGTTGCTTAAGGTTCTCACCCCTCACCCCCCACGCCAACGTGATTGGAACCCCTTTAATTGATTGAAAAGGTTTTGTGGAGATAACGTTCTGGTTTTACTGTGGAAGATCGTGGTTATATCGTGGTTTTCTGTGGTTTCTTGGGTATTTCCCGTTTATTGGTTGGTCATGTCGGTTGAAGTATCCCGATCCGGCCTTTGCGATTCTTGTATATAGTATCACCCTGATTTGTCCTCCGGTGAAGTTTGTACCCGAGAACACCCCCGTTTCGATTATGTCACACCCTCCGACCTAATCCGAATCATCCTTCTCGTCTAGAGTCCACCTCAGTGAGTGTAACCACCGAAGCTCAATGGGTACACAAGGTGAGATGAAGTTTAATATCGATTCTATCGTACATGACGACCGGTCAGAAGACCGGGAGGATCGGATCAGTCATCATAGTGATGATTCATCCAATCCTGATGCCGATCCTGATGCCGATCAGGATCAACGGAGTACCCCTCCGATAGTTGGTCGTCCGGGTTAGTGGGAATCCAACCCCCCCCCAAACTTCGGTTATGGATTGGGAAATCGGCTCCACCACACAACATATTGTCTTGTACCATCAATCAACCCCAACAACTTCGAAGTGTCGATCCCGCAACGTGAGTGGCATGTGAATAACGATCGATTCTCGTTCTCACAATTACGGTTTTGAAGTACATTAGACTGTGGTGGCGATCGTAGAGTAACGCGACAGTAGCTTTGATGATGCGACTGGACGCAGCCGTAGAAAGTCCAAATTTGTGCGCAAATGGTAAGGAGCTTGCAAGTTTCTAATAGTCGGTGGCTCACGAGAGCAAGAGCTTCCACGCGAGAGACATGATAACGCTCGTCCGTATAGATACGAGCAGCCGGAAAATATAATTATCTTCGATAGAACTCGTAGATGGGTTACCATGAATCTGAGGCGGGCCGTTGCCATGGCATAGCCGAGCATCTCGTCGAACCGAGGCGTGTTTTTTTTGTTTTTTTTGGGCATCTCGGAGACGAAAGAAGTGCGTGGCGTTCAGCACGCCCATGATACAAACAAAACGTCGTTTACAGCCTCGACCGGCAATCCATGCTAGGCCCGCAATTTCAATCGCTTGATCTCCAGATACCTTGGGTCCGATAAAGGCCATAGGATTGACTTTGGGGTTTGCATTTTGCGTTATGGATCTCAACTGCGCCCCCCCCCTCGAGTTGAGATACGAGCGAGATACCTCAAACCTTCGATTGAGTTGAGTTAGACTTGTCAATTTGACCTAAACAGCCTCTACCTCCAAATGAAATTGAAACGTGCCCAGTTCTTGGCTTGTGAAAGCTTTCACATACTCTAAGAGAGAACTTTCGCAAAGCAAGAATCGGGCAGTATAGAGAACTCTTGTTCTCTATTGAGACGAGGTGTAAATGATTGCAACTTTGGTGCAAATGACTGAAAAGGGGGTACTGTACTAATTCCAGAAACGTGATTTTAGAAAAGAGTCGTAGCGTCCACAGCAGTGAGCGACACATTTTTTAATTTCGGTCCAAAGGAAATGCTATCTAGTCTATTATTACCAATAGAGTACTCTTACTTTCGATGCCAGAAGAAAGCATACCTTTCGGCCAGTTATACGCTATCAAAGATCTTCCGAAGGTATATTATTTTCCCGCTTAAATACATAAGAACTTCGATAGTTTCAGTTGCAAAAGAAAAGAAGGCGACAATCACTCTGTAACGACAAAAGAGCTGGTCTACCCTTAGGTAGTGCTGTCAGTTCTAGACGATTTTTCCGAGCGCGATTAATTCAATCGCGCAATCTTAATCCTATAAAAATCGCGAAAAAACTGTCATTAATTGTTTTCAGTACAGACCTGGACGGAAAATTGTGACACTCCCAATTGTGCCACTATATACAATCAAGATGGACAAAATTGTGTGACAAATAATTACAGCTAGTCCACCTACAGCCAACAGGATGTCATGACATATAAGCAGATTTGTAGCTATAGTGCGAGGCTGATGGCATTGCACAAGATTCACAATCTGTGGCACGGACGGCTATCTCGTGACGCCATTCTTGGCATCGCGGAAGGTTTGGACGGCGTATCTTCGACAACGGGCTTAGAACCCGCAGCAACCACTGTGCATCAATTGGTGGCGCGCCCCAAAACCTCTATTTCTGAAGCGCCCCCCCCCCCCCACCGAGTTCTCGCATCGTTTCGGGGGTCGCGCCGAGAAATTTCAAAGTGAAATTTGGCTCCCCAATGGGCATGAAGATGGGCCCTATACTTGGTCTGACTATAGGGCTGCTAAGACAAGTTGAAGACCATGGCCTCGCAGGCAACAATCACCCAAGACTCCACCACCCATGTTCCCTTTGATCCCAAGCCCCGTTTGGCTTCCGCTTCTACCCGTCTTGCCACCTCCGCTCCCGTTTGCTTGACTTACCCGGCAGGGCGGCTGACAGGCTGCCCAACAGGGTAGCGCCCGCCCCCCCCATCCGCGCAACCCCCAGCATCAAGCACGCTGTTTATCGCTTTCGCCTCGCCAACGAAGCTTCAATGTTTGGCGTACCCGGAAGGCTGCCCGACCGGGTAGCACCAGGGTCCACGCTTATACTTCAAGCAAAAATTCTACACTTCAAACAAAAATTCTACACTTACAGCTTAACTGCATAGCATTACATTTATTAGCAGACGTTATGATGCCCTAGTGTCGAACCTTCCGATGAAAAAATGAAAAAAATAATTCAATAATTGTTCGTACCCTACGCTGTAGCAAATAATAGCGTCAGAGATCTTCCATAACTGCATATTCGCTTTCGTGCCAAAGTGTCGGCAACAGTATCTGCGGACTCCATGCTAACGATTGTATGCGAATTAGACTGGCTAGTGGTGGCCGGAGTGCAACAATTTTCTGATACAGTAGATAGCTACACAATACCGGTGCATCATTGGTCAAAATATGTGAATTGAACCCTTCCTTCAAAGTTGACTGTCATATAATTGTGTCCGCCACAACTTTCCGTCCAGGTCTGTTTCAGCCGACACACACGGGGACAGTAATTGCCTGTACATGTTAATGATGTGTTTTGGAATGTTTTTGAAAGGTTTTAATAAGAAAATGGGCAAGAAATTCCGGGTGAAACGACACATCTGGGCAATTTGTAGGTCAACATGATTATCAGGAAGGGGTTTACACTGCCAACCCTCCCACATCATTACTATGTACGTGGTCTGCGGTATCCTTTTTCACTGTATTTCATCCGGCCACACGCCGTCGATTTGATAATGGCGCGATACCCACTCAAATGTGTCTCATTGATTTTTGTATCCCTTACCCAAAAGTGATCGATTGTGATTAGCTGAGGGTTTATAGCAATCTGTATGGTATCGCACTTTCTACGGTAATATAGTTTGGGATGTAGGGTCTAGGTTTAGTTTGGGGGGTTCAGGGTCTACCTGATTGGAAATAATTGACTTCTTTTGACAACTGTTTGGATTTAAATCTCAGGCCCAAATCAGGATCGGCAAATTTGAACAGAATTAACAATATTTATCGAGGTGGAACATGGATTTTAGCAAGTGCAAGTTTCGGCACAAACAGAACCCTATTCTGACGTTTGAATACCCGACCGGGGTGAGTGGTGCGCTGCTCACTTCGGGGACAGGAGGTCTCGGGTTTGATCTCGGGGCCAACCAACTTTGTTGGATTGTAAGTATAATGAGCCTATTCTGACGTTTGATTCCTACTTTGGGAATAAACCTGAAATGTACCCTATTCTGGCAATATACGTAAAATGACTTCAAACCGCATGCTGCAGTTTAAACCGCAGTGAAGTTTGCGGTTTGCGGTTTGCAACGGATTAGGTTAGCGGATCAGGTGGGTTCAACCTTAATGGGGGTTTTACCAATCAATATCTAGGCGTCACTGTTACTCAAGAGACCGGTGGTCCTATTGTTTTAGTAATGAGTGGGGTGTATTTTCGGCAAACAATTTACAGGTAAAATCGAAGTATTAAAGCATATCGACTTCGTAAAAAGCCGATATAAAGGAAAGAGCAGAAGCTTCGGCCTTTTAATGTTCCTTAATTGATTTCTTAATAGCCCTCGCAGCTCTTAGCTTTTGACTACACCTCTTAAATCTATCATTTGAGCGCCTGATAAGCACCAAGAAATTAGCCTGATGCAGGTCAACGAAGAAAAAATATTGTCAGCTTTAGATGTGGAATCGTTGGACTCCCTTTTGCTACAAAGACGGCTAAAACTCCATTCTTTTACGGAACGTTGTACCTAATTTATGGTACAGGGGTGTGCACGTATCAAAAAGGGGGTGTGCACCTAGTGGCTCCCAATTTTCTTACGTTCTCTTCTAATTCAGCAAGGCGTCTTCTGATATTAGCGGGATCAAAATATAGCTCTGCGAAGCTGATGACTTCATTCTTTACGGTACGTTGTACCTACGTTATGGTACAGAGGGGTCCACGTCGCAAAAAGGCTTTCCAGAACTAAAGCGGATGACAGAGGTAGAGTTGGGATGCGCCGTATATGGAGAAGGGACCGAGTTCCCCGTCAAGATCGCGCGTGATGCAAAAGTGAGCGCGCTACAGATGGCGATCTTCGTGGAGAATCGATATAGCGAGCTTAATAGGTTTGACGCAAGCGACTTGACGCTGTACTTGGCGCGTAAAGAGGATGGCGAGTGGTTGAAGGATAACGACAGCATGGATACACTCTTGCAAGGAGATGTTGACGCTGCGTATAAAAAGATGCGACCGTTGTGGACTCTGGACGACGAGGAGTACTTTGGGGCGAACTTACAGCCGGGATGCAAAGAGATTCACGTGCTTGTGAAACTCCCACCGTCAGCTGGCATCGGGTCAAGACAGCAAACTGGTTTATGGCTTGTTTGCGGAGAGGTAGAGAATGCTCTCAGCACAGTAGGTGTTCGCTGCAGGCTCTACCGCCTGGCTGGATCATATCTTGGATACTATGATCCTGCTCGTCGCACTGGTGACAAGAATATCGCGCTCTGGTATAAAGGCAATACCTTGTGTATCCATGTTCTCTTTAAGATAGGTACGTTTATCTCCTTGCTGCGTGGCTGTCTGCTTGCTGTCTGCTTGTATTGACTCAAGTGTTGCTTATGCAGAAGATAATGCTTTGAGATTTGAAAATGCCGTGAGAGATGAATCAGTTACACTTGGATCTCCGTTGAATAGCCAAAAGGTTACTACAAGTGTTACGCCAGTTGAAGGCGTGCCCGCTGAAATAAAGCGTATTTATTCTAGCGACTATGACCCAGAGGAATGGATAGAGTCTCCGCAAGGCACAATGTCGTCTATTTCTCAGTCTGAGAGTGTGACAGTTTTGGACGCTTCTACTGACGAGTTTCGATTTCAGCGAATTGAACATGAGAAGTATTTCCTGCCGTACGGTAAGGCGGAGAGTTGTCATTTGGTGCCCAAGAAGCACTGTATGCACAGAGACTTTAAACAAGAATTCGGCAAGTACAATCATGACGCGAACAATCGATTTGCACTTTCTCGTGAGATGCATGGGTTTTATGATGGTCTTAGCATGGAAGTTCCGATTGTCAACATACTTCCAGGTTCTGTTGACAGAACTCGGCTCTTCGACAACAGATACAAGGTGAGCGTGCGTTGATGTTCTGTCGTTGGTAGGGATGCTAACGCTCTACTGGCTAGGTCGAGGTTTTCGTGAAAGTTTTTGATATGCAGTGCATAGATCGCGTATTCAGTCGTTTGAAAGAAGGAACAGAGAAAACGGATGACCCACTCGTTATGAAGACGTTTGTCTACGTCGAGAATCCAAAAACGTTTTGTTTCTGTCTGAAGTGGAAATACGATGAAAACGATCAGAGCTGGTCAAGCTTTTTTAGCATGACTCCAGCGGTCGACTGAGCTCAGAAATATTTTTTCAAATCATGGAAGTCGTTGAATCGAACGAAAATCGGTTAAATACTGTAGCTTTCGGTGTTTGTTTTCTTTTACAAACCATATGTGCCTATATAAATTCCACATTCCCATAACAGAAAACAATGAGATAGGCGCTATAGTATATGCAGTATTGAAAAATGACATATCCAATGACAAGGATGGCAAGACCGAGTTGAAAATCGAATATTTGGCGATGAAGAACGAAGTCGGCCCTATTGAACGTTAGCTGAAGCCAACAGAGCTGCAATGTGAAGAAAATGGCGATGAAATCAACGTATTAATAACTTTGACGAAAGAAGTGTCATCGATTATTTCAGTTCACGTGGTTTAATTTAAGAAACAATAAGAAACACTTTCCAATTAATCCAGTGGTTGTTCATAAGCCAACGTGTTTGGACTTCTTCAGTCGGAAATAAGTTTGTCACGTGCTGACGGGTTCAATATCGGATTATTTCAACCCAATTTGTAAACTTGTCGTTGTTAAATAGCGTTTCTTTGTTATATCACTCCAAAATGTGAATTAGCAGTT
This sequence comes from Sclerospora graminicola, assembly GCA_001887855.2. Classification (NCBI taxonomy): domain Eukaryota; phylum Oomycota; class Peronosporomycetes; order Peronosporales; family Peronosporaceae; genus Sclerospora; species Sclerospora graminicola. The sequence goes on along the minus strand of MIQA02001547.1, from coordinate 5,698 downwards.
TTTGACATGACACAATGATGAGACACGAATGAAATAAATAGGACGAGACACAATATCAACTGTAACTTGATCAAATTCTAGAAAAGGGAGTTTAAGAAAAGGTCGAAATGTCTAGTGTGAAAATGATTTTAGAAAAGGGTCGAAGCATTCCTATAAAGTACTAGAAGGGTCATTTTAGAAAAGGGTCGAAGCATCCATATAAAATTCTAGAAGTGTCATTTTAGAAAAGGGTCGAAGCGTCGTTCTCTTGGAAATTAAGGGTGCACACCCCCTTTTTGATACGTGCACACCCCTGTATCATAAAATAGGTACAGTGTACCGTAAATAATGAAGTCATACTTTGCAGAGCTGCATGGGTCTCCTTCCGCTAATATCTATGATTTTGAAGACGCTCATGTAAATTAGAAAGAGATAAGAAAAAATGATGCAGGACAAGAAAACTTAGCTGATGCATAACCTTTGAACACTTGTTCTATAAGTCTTTGATGACTGGCAATAAATTGTACCAATTTAGATTTAGGCAGCCTCCTAGCCTGTGTATTACTAATTGCGTGCTGGTCAAAATTGTCTCGGCGTTACAGAGTTATTATTCCTTGGCAGCCTATCATCTATTCCGTCCGTATTCGAAACACTCTTTTTTCTATTTCAATTAAGATATCCAGATTGCCCGGACGCAATTGTTTAATAGGTCTAGGTCGTCCGAAAATCGAAACATTAAAGTATCGACTTCATAAAAAGCAGATTTTACAGAAGCTTTGGCCTATTAATGTTCCTCAATTGATTTCTTGATAGCCCTCGCAGCTCTTAACTTTTGCATTTTTGGTGACTACACCCCTTAAGTCTATCATTTGAGCGCTTTGTAAGCACCAAGAAATTAGCATGATGCAGGTCAACCAAGAGAAGATATTTTCTTGTCAGCTTTTGAGGTGAAATCGTTGGACTCCAAAGACGTCTAAAAATGACGTCCTGTTGTGCGCACGTCACTTACGTGAACGTTGTACCTGTTTTATGGTACAGGTGTGCACGTATCAAAAAGGGGGTGTGCACCTAGTGGCTCCCTATTTCAACCCAATTTGTAAACTTGTCGTTGTTAAATAGCGTTTCCTTGTTATATCACTTCAAAAAGTGATCAGCAGTTTGTTTTGACATAGCACCCTTATCACATTTTTCATGGGTGTGATATGAAATTAATGGGGCTAGTCACAATAACTACTGTAACTTACTCAAATTCTTGACAGGGGATTAAGAAAAGGTCGAAATGTCTAGTGTGAAAAGTTAGAAAAGGGTCGAAGCATTCCCATAAAATTCTAGAAGGGTGATTTTAGAAAAGGGTCGAAGCGTCGACATTAATTTATTGGTACATTTTTTAATTTCCAAGAGAAATAGTATATTAGCACATTTTATTAAAATCATACTTCAAGCAACTTTGGACGCTTCGACCCTTTTCTAAAACTCACCTTTCTTGAATTGGACATTAGCGTATCAGTTCGAGCTATTCGCTGCATGGTGGATGCCATTCGACAGCCTCCGAGATCACACCACCGACTTTGGAGTGCTGACCAACTACAGTATAGACCAAATGATGAATCAAAGTCTGGTCCCTTTGAAATTTACCACCTAACACGAAAGTAACATTACAAACAGCCGAGTCAATTAACCAACAAAAAGAAAAAAAAGAACTAAGAATGTTTAGATCGTGGGAACTTGTCCGACCGAAAATGGCGATCAAATTAACATATTAATAACTTTGACGAAAGAAGTGCCATCGATAAATTCAGTTCACGTGGTTTAATTTAAGAAACAATAAGGACCAATTACGCATCCAGTGGTTGTTCATAAGCCAACGTGTTTGGACTTCTTCAGTCGGAAATAAGTTTGTCACGGGCTGACGGGTTCAATATCGGATTATTTCAACCCAATTTGTAAACTTGTCGTTGTTAAATAGCGTTTCCTTTCCAAAAATGATTAGCAGTTTGCACCCTTATCACATTTTACATGCGTGTGGAATGAAATAAATGGGACGAGTCACAATATCTACTGTAACTTACTCAAATTCTAGAAAGGGGAGTTTAAGAAAAGGTCGAAATGTCTAGTGTGAAAATGATTTTAGAAAAGGGTCGAAGCATTCCCATAAAATTCTAGAATGGTCATTTTAGAAAAGGGTGGAAGCGTCGACATTAATGTGGTAATTTCCAAGAGAAATAGTATATTATCACATTTTATTAATATCATACTTCTAGCAACTTCACCTCATATGGACGCTTCGACCCTTTTCTAAAACTCACTTTTCTAGAATTGGACATTAGCGTATTTCGATTCGAAAGTTCGAACTTTTCGCTGCATGGTGGATGCCATTCGACAGCCTCCGAGATCACACCACCGACGTTGAAGAGCTGACCAACTATAGACCAAATGCTGAATCAAAGTCTGGTCACTTTGAAATTTACCACCTACCACGAAAGTAATAACATTACTATCAGCCGAGTCAATTAATTCAATTAACCAACCAAAAGACAAAGAATCAAAAATGTTTAGATCGTGGGAACTTGTCCGACCGCGCCTGTGGTACCCCATGTCGGCTCTGGAACAGTCCATGATGGAGCTTGAGCACATGAGTGATCTCATGACTCGCTCGCGCTTTCCGTTCGACATGAGCAGTAAAATGCTGGCGTCACCCAGTAACATCGACGACGACGATTTCTTCCGTGATCTGCCCGTGTTAGCACGCGAACGCAGACCAGCAACGCAGCACCGTGAGGCAGATGCTCAGTCGACGGAGACGAACGAAGCGAAAACCTCTTCAAGTGCACAGGACAACGATCCGAACAAAATTTCCAAAGCTGATACAGACAACCAATATCGCCGCGCTTTCTCGACCTATTCGTTCAGTGACTCGTCCATTGTGGACGACAAAGGCCGACGCGTGACGAGCACACGGCGCCGCTACGAAGACTCAACAGGGCGTCTGAAGGCTGTGCACGAGCGCCAGATTGAGGACAAGAAGCTGCGCACGACGTGGAACCGAATGGGTCACGACGACGAGGGTAAGCAAGAGGCGATATGCTCGAGCGGCACGCCCGAGGAATTCGAGGCGCTGTGGCAACAGACGCCGTTCGGTAAGGCGCAAACGAAGACCATCAAGGAACAACAGCAACCTCAACAGCAACAGCAACAGCAGCAACAGAAGTCAGCGATCGAGTCGGAAGCCACGCCTATGGAAGCGTAGCTAATTAAACTCTGACAGTCGTGCGTGTTTCGTCTCAACAAGTTGTCGAGGTGAACGTCTTCGTAGGACCGAACGTTGTGGCTCACAATTTTTGTATGTTTTGTACGTATCTTGAAGATAGCTGAAGTAAAAATGCCTCAAGGTGTAGGATGACTCACTCGTCTTGATAAGCACAAAAAATACATGCACTTATGAATATCTTAATAATTTGACACCCTATTTCCCTATCAGATTTTTATTTGAATGCAACCTCCTTTACCGTTTTGTCATCTTGGGATTGAATGTGGGAAAGATTGACCGTTTTTGAAAAGTCAAGCATCAATTATATGGTGCCTTTTTTGTTTTAACTTTCCGGCGTCGAACACTTTTCATAGACTTCTGTGCCATCCATAGCACGTGCTCCTCCAGCTCTTCCGTTGATATTTTATCTGACGTTGGTATCGCATTGGCTGCTATTTCATTGTTTTCTATGGGGCTGTGTTATTTCTTATTGCATAATTTATCTTAAAATTATCACTGATCCACCACCAAGTTTACCATGGATCTATAACGAGCGGAGCTAAAATTTGGCGACGAAGCCAAATTTTAGCTCCACTCGTTATAGATCATTGAATCTCTTGTTTGCGTTATTTTTTTCGAGAACAGCAATTGTGATGGTTGGCGCTTGAAAGCTTAGTGCCCCTATTGCAAGGTGTTTCTGGGTTTGGCGTTTCTGGAGACGCTATGCTCTATACAGTGCGAGATTATCAATGAAGTAACCGTTTTTAAAAGGACGTCCGAAAAAAGCAATTTTTGCTGCGTTGGTCCTTTTTTTTATTCCTCTCCAGATGCTTTCATGCATCGAGCGCAGTACACATACCATTTTGAAAGACACTTCCTATAGCGTAAAGCTGTGTCATTTACCGCTCTGGGTCCAATGGTTTTTGATTTCCAACGCATCATACAAGAAGCAACCAAGTACATCTACAACCATATTTGACTCGTATCGCTATATATCACAATCCCAAATAATAATGTGGTCATTTCCAATTTAAAAGCTGATCTTGCTTTCCTCCTTTTGGATTTTCAGCCTCAAGTGTCTGATCTCAGCATTCAATTGCTGAAATGGACTTCGACCCGCCTGCTGTTGCCTATAGGGCTGCTACTTTCGCGTCCTTCAGCTTAATGGTATTCTATTCGTCACTCTTACATACATACCCAGTTAACAACTCTGGACTTGGCTTTTCTTGCTCCACTCGTTATCGACCATTGGGTCGCTTCTTCGCGTCACTTTTTGAGAACAACGATTCTATGAATGTGCGCTTAAAAGTTGAAACGTGCGACGTATGGTCCTTGACGCAGATCGAAGCGCGCAATTGAAACGTCCTTCATTAAACGGAGGTATTAATCGCTTTTGAAAGTAAGGACCGACGTTTTCGCTTGAAAGACACTTCCTAAAGCAACAGTGCCATGTCAAAGCTGTGTCATCGAAGCATACGCCCCTTTAGCTAGTTACAGATCTTTCATTTGCTGACAAACGGTTTTGAAGGAAAGTTGAGTGCCCCTATTGCAAGCTATTTCTAGGGTTGGCGTATCTGGAGCTGGTATGCGCTTGAAGTCCATTTCAGCAATTGAATGCTGAAATGAGACGCTTGAAGCTGAAAATCCAAAATGAGGAAAGCAAGATCTGTTTCTAAATTGTAAATGGCCGCATTATTATTTGGATTTGTGATATATAGCGATACGAGTCGAATATGGTGGTTGATGTACTTGGTTGCTTGTCGTATGATGCGTTGGAAATCGATAACCATTGGACCCAGAGCAATGAATGACACAGCTTTGCGTTATAGGAAGTGTCTTTCAAAGCGGTATGTGGACTGCGTTCGGTGCATAAAAGCATCTAGAGAGGTATTAAAAGGACCAACACAGCAAAAGTTGCTTTTTTCGGACGTCCTTTTGAAAACGGTTACTTCATTGATAATCTCGCACTGTATAGAGCCTAGCGTCTCCAGAAACGCCAAACCCAGAAACACCTTGCAATAGGGGCACTAAGCTTTCAAGCGCCAACCCTTCACAATTGCTGTTCTCGAAAAAAAACGCAAACAAGAGACTCAACGATCGATAATGAGTGGAGCTAAAATTTGGCTTAATCACGCGTGAGCATTCGGCGCTTATAACTGATAAACTTGGTGGTGGATCAGTGACAATTTTAAGATAAATTATGCAATAAGAAATAACACAGCCCCATAGAAAACAATGAAATAGCAGCCAATGCGATACCAACGCCAGATAAATTATCAACGGAAGAGCTGGAGGAGCGCGTGCTTTGGATGGCACAGAAATTTATGAAAACAGTGCTCGACGCCGGAAAGGATTTTTAAAAGATTTTTAAAACAAAAAAGGCACCTTAAAATTGATGCTTGACTTTAAAAACGGTCAATCTTTCCCACATTCAATCCCAAGATGACAAAACGGTAAAGGAGGTTGCATTCA
>MIQA02001546.1:0-12058 GCA_001887855.2 Sclerospora graminicola | reverse complement strand
GTACCACAAAAGGCTTGGGGAAGTAACGATACATTGACCACAATAAGTACGTTACTTCAGAAAGACATATTTGTCATAAATACTAATGCAAGGATGGAGGAACCTGGCGTAATTCATTATGCGCCAGAAACACGTAACAAAAAACATAACTGTTACATGATGAGTGGAGAGTATCCAATGTCATTACAGAATTGTAGTATTGCCACAGTTCGAAGACTAAAACAAATGGATCCAAAGAATCATATGCAATGGCCAATTGTTCTTTTTTTAAAGAAGCACATTACTCAGCGTATATCCATGGGCTGAGAGCTCATGATGATAAGTCAGGAGATGAAGTGGATGTAATCATGACTGATAATAGTAGTGGTAGTGATTCAGACGAAGATTACGATGATGATCGATGTAATAACATTGAATGTGGACAAAATGTGGATATAGTCATGGATGAGGTAGCCGACCAAACAGAGACGGATACCGGAATCCTAGTAGATATGAAGTCCCAACAGTTGAAGATTGGGACGAAATGACGGAGGATATTATTAATAGGCTGGGAGGACCGTCTATTCACGATTATTTTAGAAGTGACATAGAGCAGATTATTATGACTCATGATCCTGGTCTACTAGACGTACTTCATTTTCTAACGGAAAAAATCGGGAGGCAATCTATTCCAGAACAAATTCAGTTACTGGAAGCGGATCTGACTCAACCAGCCACCCGTGAGAAAGTGATGCTTCAATACAACATCCCAGAATCGGTATTGTACCAATGGTACTATCGAATCTGGTTGGATACTGAAGATAGTAATGAACAAAAATTAGTAGGGTCAGCGTCGGAAGACATACAACAAACAGAGGACGCATTAATTGAGGAACATGAGAGAACGACCAAAGCCAAAAGATTGTGTACAAGAATAGATCCTAACGAAAATGGATCACAGGTTTTGGCGAAACCAATCCGTTATGTACGAGGAACAAATGTTCCAGTTGTTCAACTTCAGCGTGAATTAGTGGACGACTTCAATGAATGTGTTACAAGTCCAAAAGAGACAACAGAACATTGGATCAAAGCTTGGGGTGCTTTAGAGGTAACTTGGAAGCAACAGACCATAGTGCCCTTTCCTCACCTCAATAAAGGTCCAGAAGTATGGAAAACATCAGCGGACAAGGAAAGCATACTACTATTGGAATTATTACAAACATTTGATGGAGCTCCTTACATACTAGATAGTATGACAACTGAGACGTTGATTGCTATCACACGAATATGGCGTGAACATTGTTGGTGCGCCATGATTGATCAAGGCAAAAATAATGGTATTGATGGGGTGCAAACTGCATGGTTTGGGGCATGGGAACAGAGATATGTAGCACTTAAAACACCAGAACAGCGGACAGTAATCATTCACAGCAATCAGGAATGGAATAAATAACGCCGAAATCATTACGGAGGTATCAATTTAATCCGATTATGTGCTCCAGTGAGAAAACCTACATTGGCTAGATACCTGATAAGCGCATATATATACGCTGAGCAATTCGCAGCTATGGTGGGAGAAGATTATCTTTCGAGTGATTCCATAATGGATTTGTTACGACGTCATTTTAAGGTACAAGCAGCATATAAAGGTATGGAGAAGGATTTAATAAAGTCTTGGAAGAAGAAGGATCAGCCTGGACAGATTTACATGAATGGATGAATATCATTGCGGATCACTTCACTAACATCCCTGACTCTCCACGGAACAACTCTGATAACTCACAAGGTTCATCACCCTGTTACTAAGGGCAACGAAACGATAAGTGAAATAGTCACACATGATTACTTTGATTTGTCATCGATGGACAGCTACGCGAAATATAGGCTCTTAAAGGAAATGGAATTCCAGTCGATTACATCAGAAACATTTAATCAAAAGGAAGAGACCTCTTTGACCATATTGACGCAAAATGTTCGAGGATTCAAGAAAACAGATATTATTCGATGGTTAACAGCGTGGAGATACATGAAAAGGTCATATTTGCCCCACATTTTTGTACTCCAAGAAACCCATATCACCTCTTCAGAGACAGCCTTAGAATACACGAAGCAATGGAATCGTTTATGGGGTATTTATAACAGTGACAGAGAATTGGCATATTGGAGTATTGGAGCTGATAAAACGGGTGGAGTGGCAGTATTATTTCACCCAGATCAAGCCAAGTTCATAACTCCATGTAAAAAACACCTCTGGTCATCACGTTTTATCATGGTTGAGTGGAAAACTACGATGATCGTCAATATTTACGCTCCAGCCAGCAACCCCACCGAAAGGGAATATTTTTTTATCGAAGTGGAACATATGCTATCCAGTCAGTGGGATAATTTGATACTATGTGGTGACTTTAATTGTGTTGAATCCCCAGTGATTGATCGATTAGGTGGAGAACGTAACAATAATACTGAGAGTATCAGTTTATCTCGACTAGTGGAAAAATATCATAACGGATGCGATGGCTCTTATAGGATCAATCTCCAGCGACGGAAAATTAGACCGGAGTGAACACTTTACTTTTTTGAAAGGCAACTCGGCTAGTCGACTTGATCGACCAACCGATTAACAGCATCAACCCAGTGGCTGGATGTCAGTGAACCGCCCGTCTATTCAGACCATGCTTAAGTTCAACTCTTCTTATCAGAAAAGAGACAGGACAAAAAAGAATTTTTCAACCAGAGACCACGGTACCCTTTTTTTGGTTCATCTCAAATTAGTACACATGATACGATAGAAGGGGCATTACGAACCATATTGAATAGTCGAAATTCAGTTGACATGGAGTGGGACCAACTGAGTGCTAAAATTGTGGCCACTCTATTCCGTCTGGCCAGGAAATCAGCACGGCGTAGAAGACGTAGAGTACGTCAACTTCGCAGTTCGTTACGTAGTAATGCACGCACCCTGAAACACCTAGTAACAGCAATAGCAGAGGCAATTCGTAAGTCGCATAGAGTACGTCAAGGTAGAAGACTACATCGGAAAGAGGAAGATTTACGATGGCTCTACAAAAAGACTTCAGTACGCGAAAAAGATCAAACGGTATCACAGATAAAAGTACCTATCGGATCAGACGTACTTCCCTGAACGACGATACCAGATAAATTTGCGTTTGTTTGGCGAGGAATTCTAGGAGTCGAGCATCGGGAAGTACTATTATCAGACCTTAAACGAAAAATGGCAGAATTATTTACAATTCCTTCCACTCGAATGGTGTCAGCAGAGCAGAATAAAATGTTAATGGCTCAGATAGAGGAATGTGAGGTTTTATCTGCAATCAAGCGGCTGGAACGACGTAAAACAGCCGGATCTGATGGTTTAAACAATGATTTTTCAAGGATTTTGCCGAAACATTGAGTCCAACGTTGACAAAGTTATACAATGGATTACTTGAAGGACAAATGTCACCAGTCTCATTCCAACGAGCACTGGTGTTACCTTTGAGAAAAAAAGGTGATTCAGCAGATGCACTAGATTATAGACCTATTTCGTTACTACAAACTGGATACAAATTTTTTTATTGGCATTACGTTTACAAACCTTTTTAGGGTTATTAATCGGTGACACACAGCAATGTTTTGTGTCGGGTAGGCGCATGGTAAGAGCAGTTGCAATTATGGTGGCCACACTTCAAACCGAACAATCATATCAAAGTCAGCTCTTACCAAATGAAGAGTGTCCAGGAATTTTATTTTTGGATCTCGCTAAAGCCTACGATACTGTTGATAGACAGTATCTATATCAGGTGTTATCGCCCTTTGGGTTCAGTACTAGTTTTGTGAGCTTAATTAGAAATTAACATGACGGTACTACAGCTGAATTTCTAGTCAACAATCAGATTTCTCAACCAATACAAGTCTGTTCAGGGATACGTCAAGGTTGTCTATTGGCGCCACTGTTATTCATTTTAGCTGTGGAACCTCTGGCGTTGGCTATTCACCAGGAAAAGGAAATAGATGGTATCAATATCGGTTTAGATTCGGCTTCTGATAAGCACAAATTCTCGGCATTTGTGGGTGATTCCACCGTATTCTTGCAGAAAGCAGATCAGATGGATAAAACTCTAGAAGTGGTGAAAAATTTGGACAAATGGCAGGGCTGAAAGTACAACCCAAGAAAAGTAAATTTTTATTTCTGCGACCAACAATTCTTCCAAAAGAATGGGGTGGTATACCAGTCTTAAAAAAAGGAGAATCAACACGTTATCTAGGTTATGAAATTGGTTTGGGCAATGTGACGGAAGTTAACTGGGGTTTACGTATCCGACAAATACATCGGAGATTAGCGACAGCAGTGTCGTGCTCTCTTTCGATTATGGGCAGAGTCATGGTTTTCAACACGGTAGTATTACCAGCGATCACATTTACAGCAAAAGTATTCGATCCTCCGGACCACATAATGAGTAAAATCATACAAATCCAAAAGAGATTTATATGGTCCCAGAGTACAGATGGAGGACCTGCACGCCATAAAATGTCCCCACTTTTAATCTACAGTCCTAGGGAAGCTGGAGGACTAGGATTAGTATCCATACCATTAGCACTTCAGGTGCAACGCCTAAAAGTTGCGACAACATGGCTACTAAGCACAAAAGACATTTACAAAACGGCATGGTTGATCTGGCGGTTTCACACTTGTCTCCTGATGAATCTTTACGAATATCTCCTATGCAAAGGAGACATTTTACGTTATGCAAGAATATGACAATTTCCAGAAAAATTGGAACACTGAGTCAAGAATTAGGTTGGTGGCTGAGTCCAACTACGACTCAGCGTAAACACTTAATGACATACGTGGGGCAGAACTTACCGTCTCTGATATCACGGATACAAAGTGAACCTGGACCACATTCTTATGGCTTAAAAGAATCTGAAGTACTCGAATTATGTGTTAATGTGGACAATATACCCTATCACAATTTACTTCCAGAATATTATCAGGTATTCTGGGTACATTTAGCTGAGCAAGAAATCCATGGATACCTGAATTCAGGCAACAACATTGGCACCTAACAAATATGATCGCATCCCTGAATCCAGTATTCGTGAGTTACAAATTCAAAGGATCGCTCATAATAAGTATCAATGGAAAGTTCCTGTCGGACAAAAAGTTTCGCATACTCGAATAAAATTGGGTAGGTGGCTGAAGCGATCATCCTAGCTTCTCCTCGAGTTTAAATTGGGGAAAGTATTGGCGTGCCACCTCCAATACAACTTTTCAGATGTCCGGATGTATTGAAGAAATACAAATGGTCTGTTCTCAAACCCGGGATAGTGAAAGGTTGTACGGAGAAAAATTGTTCAATAATATCACTACATCAATCAGAGTGGAATCTATTGGACACTTGACGCTAAAGAACCTTTGTTCGATGACAATGGTAAGGAAGTGAACATCAAAACAGTGGTTTGTTACCCACACCCTCAATTGCATCAGTTTGGATGGCCTCTAGAAGAAGATACCGCATTTTGGCGAATACCATAAGCGATTAAAAGGTATTTCAAGAAAATGTATCATGAGAATATCGCAGTGCGACTACCAAAAATGATAATCCGATGGGAGAAGAAACACCAACGAGATGACTGGTGGAGAATTACGCAGGATCAAACTCCTAAACAATTGTGGAAGTATAAGCATCTTTTAACTGATTACCAGACATGGGTAGTATATCGCATGGCTACTCATCAGTTAAATACATTCTATCAAAAGATGAATGGGACACAAATATGTCCGCTTAACCCCGATTGTACTTTGAAAGACCAAGATATCGCACATATCTTCTGGGGTTGTGTCAGTGCCTGTCTCATTTGGTCCAAGTGGCTCAGCCATTGGATGGGAGTATCAGTGGAAGAACAGACACTAAACAAATTTAAAAGACATATCGTGACTCGTCAACCGCCTGACATTAGCGATCGTATGCGAGTAATGATGATGGCGAAATATGGAGTAAAAGCCTCCTCTTGTAAGAAACAATTCCGACGCTTATGGTGGGGATTTTGTGAAATTATAGTGGGATGGTTGTGGCAATTGTGCAATCAATCAATTTTCAATGGTTTAAGACATAAGTCCGCAGAAATCATTTATTTCTTATGGGCTCAAAGCAGAGCCCAACTAGACACAGTTGCTTCTTTTGAGCAACAACAACCTTCGACGAGAGAAGACGGGATGCGTCTACAATTGTGTATCCAGTGCGTGTTTGATACTTTACCAGCACCGCGATCGACAGCGAGCAGATACTCGGTATCCGAGCAATTGTATCATCAGGAAGATCCCGGCCCCCATTTAATTTCTAGGATTAGGTATATCGTAGCCAATAGTTGATAACTAAAAATGGACTACCTTACACGAATTTTTTTTAGGTACCCCCCAGTTCTCAATTTGCTTTATCGCACGCACCTGGCTCAGGTGGATTGACGAACTACTATGAACCTTAAAAAGCTACCACGACAATGCGCGTCCCGGACCCTGGGCCCGGTCCACCATCTAGCGGTGGCATGTTGGCAAACCCGACGAGAGAATAGATGGAGCTATCCAGATCACCTGGAAATGAGGGTGCGGAGGATAACTTGGCGCGAGGGGAGGGAAGGTCGAAGAACCTCATGCAACAACGACGACGACCACTGAACCTGATCCGACGGAGAACCAGGTGAATTCAGCTGGTTCCCGTAAACATGATTCTAAGATTGATACTTCGACAGGTGGTACATCGAAGACATCAGAAATCAGAATCATTTCTGAAACTGTACCACAATCCGGAAATAAAAAGGTCAAAGTTAATTCAGCGGAGGACTTTGCCGGGGCGTTGAGAGCTGCACTGGAAAATGCTTCCCAGACCTCACCGAAGGTAAAAGCATGGACAGACACCATGCAACAACTATTTGTGGAAGTGTATGTAAAGGCCAAGGTTCCAGCATCAAAGCTGTCTCCTAGTGCGAAACGCTTGCCAAAACTCAAAAAAAGGAGAAAATGACTGTCTCCTGGAGCTATTTGAACACATTGTGGTCAAAGAGAAACAGGATTGGACAGAATGGAAACAACGAATTGTTGGTGCGGCTATTAGTGCGCAGAAGTCAAACCAAACATTCAAAGGAATTTTGCGGAAAATGATTGGACAGACAGCTGTGCGTCAAGGGAGTCAAGAACCGCCCCCACTTTCAGGTTGGGCGGCAAAAATTGCACCCAAGGAAAAATCAACCGTACAGAAAGTTAACACGACTGATTTTCTTGTCCGTAAGGAAATTTATGATGGGACGTTGATTCCTGAACTATGAAAAATTTGTGAGAGGGAATACGCTAAATTTGCCCCGACCAAATTAAGGGACGGAACTGATCACGAATGGACAATTGTGCAAGGACTTTTGGAAGGCAACATTATCGCAAGACGAATCCCACAATTTGTCAAAAGGATAATGTCACCAGAGCATCATGTGCGTTTAATTCAAACAATACGAGTACAGGTGGAAGGATGTTTGATTATGGACATGAAAGGTGAAAGTCCGATTAAAGCGGCCTTTCTAAGTACGAAGTGCATACAAGAAAGTATAGCCACTGCTGCAGCGACTAGGTCAAAAGGTTCAAAGGAGTTATGGGCGATGATTGCCCAGGTGAAAACGATAAGTTACAACGCTAACAATCATTCGATTTACTTTCACTTTTATACTCGCGATATGGCGGAACAGTTTGTGGGAGTCAAGGTACCATTTCATCGGTACGACCATACGGTATACAACTTACACAAACGTAAGGATAATGGTGTCGACTCGATACGGAACAACCAAGTGAACTGTAATGGTGAAAAATACACTCAAGCTGATTATTATGCAAGTGTGTTAAAGAATGTGTCACGAACTACCGACCTGACACAATTATATGCTATGTTGAAAACTATACTGTATGTACCGTTTCAATTAGAAGATATGGATAATGGGGGACCCTTGTCGGAAAATTCCACATCAGTGGGTTTAACATTGGCCACGATGAATTGTCCGGAAAAGCTTACTAATATATGTCGTTTGTATTGGAATCAGGTAATGGTAATAATTGAACATCCCAAAATGAGGGGTCGACGTCAATGTTTACGATGTGGTGAATTGGGGCACCCAATGAAACAATGCACGATCACTATAGAAGCAATGCAAAAAACACGATGCATAGTAATCTCTACTGAGGACACAAAAAAGTCGACGAGTTCGTGGAAACCTTCTCTAGTATGGATGATTTGAGAGATCAAATTGATTCTCACAGGAAAACCACTGCTAAAGAAGTCAACAGTAAACACGACGAAGAAACGAACGAGGAAGAGAATCATAGTGAAAATCCTATTTCACCATCTCCTTCGGATACAGACACTTCAGATCAACAAGAGGAAGCCCGGACACAGACTACTTCTCTCCCTGGTACATCGCCGGACTGGGTAAAAGTAACGGTAAAAGAAAGGCTAAAAACAAAAAACGGTCGACCAGTCAACAGCACACCGAAATAAAAACGGTGTTAACTCCAACCGCAACATCAGGAAGTAACACCCAGGGACAAGGAAAGGAACAAAAAGCAGGCATTAAATGTAACGAGTGTCGGCACTAAGGAGAAAAAGATGGTACATCGTATAACCACTCAAATAGAAACGGACATCAGTGGTGATAAGACCCACCAGTCTATCGGGGACCATGTGAAACTGGAAGGACAAGGCAAAGGAACAAAACTTAAGAAAGTGTCAGATGCAGGTCAATACGATCACCATGACTCTAAGAATCCAGAATCACCCAAGGACAGTCAATTACGTAAACAGTCACAACACACGGCTTTACGAATTGAGGAAGGCAAGATCAAAGATAAGATTCGGGGAATGTTAAATGATCTAAAGACTAGCAAAGGTTCAATGGATGGTTTTCATTTGAGAGAACAAAGCACTACTCCACATCCAAACAAAGTTACCCTAGAAGAGGCAGAAAAGCTCTTGGGTATAAGACGTATTGCAACACCGGCGACAGACAACTGTCAGGTGTATGCAATATGTCAAGCACTAGCGACGCTTCAATTTCAAAGCGAAAATGTTGAAGCACTGGAAACTTTAGCTCAACTGGTAAAGGAAGGAAGTCATGTTCGAGCTCTACTAGACTTCGAAATAAAATTCCCTGCAGGTATTCGTAAACACACTTTAATGGGATTAGGACGGGGATACGAAAAAAGTTACGAAGGAGTCAGCTCGTGAATTCACACGTATCTTAAGGATTTGCAACAATGGATCTAAGATTACGGATAAGTACCACAAAAGCTTGGGGAAGTACTGCGATACAGTTGGCCCAATAAGTCCGTTACTTCAGAAAGACATATTTGTCATAAATACTAATGCAAGGATGGAGGAACCTGGCGTCAGATCCGCTTCCAGTAACTGAATTTGTTCTGGAATAGATTGCCTCCCGACTTTATCCGTTAGAAAATGAAGTACCCCGCAATCTCCCGGTCCCGGGGGCAGGGCCTTAACCACTGCACCAACCAAGGTCGGTGGAAGTGACGGTTTAGTTCTGCCGGACGGTGGAATGCTAGACGTCACACAGGATGGAAAGGTAACGCCCAAAAGTGATGAGCTGCCAAGTACAACGATTGGTCAGATTGAAGTTTACTACTCCCCAAAATTAGCGAAGAACTTGATCTCGCTCGGGTGTCTAAAATAGAAAGGGTGCTACATCGCTGACAACAATGAAGAAATGGAATCAAATGTTTTCGTGTTAAGCTTTATGGGTCAATTTTGTGGCGAAAATACACGCTGAAAGGTCGAACTATTTTCGTACCAATTTCCGTGATATGGTGGTGAGTGCGCAAGATGAAGAGATTGGAAATGGTGCACAGGAGGGAGACCTGTTTCGTTTCCATGATCAAATCTGGTTGGATACTGAAGATAGTAACGAACAAAAATTACTAGAGTCAGCGTCGGAAGACATACAACAAACAGAAGTTGAACACGACGCATTAATTGAGGAACATGAGAGAACGACCAAAGGCAAACGATTGTGTACAAGAACAGATCCTCACGAAAATGGGTCACAGGTTTTGGCGAAACCAATCCGTTATGTACGAGGAACAAATGTTCCAGTTGTTCAAATTCAACGTGAATTAGTGGACGACTTCAATAAATGTGTTCCAAGTCCAAAAGAGACAACAGAACATTGGATCAAAGCTTGGGGTGCTTTAGAGGTAACTTGGAAGCAACAGACCATAGTGCCCTTTCCTCACCTAAATAAAGGTCCAGAAGTATGGAAAACAGCAGCGGACAAGGAAAGCATACTACTATTGGAATTATTACAAACATATGATGGAGCTTCTTACATACAAGATAGTATGACAACTGAGATGTTGATTGCTATCACACGAATATGGCGTGAACAATGTTGGTGCGCCATGATTGATCAAGGCAAAAATAATGGTATTGATGGGGTGCAAGCTGCATGGTTTGGAGCATGGGAACAGAGATATGTAGCACATAAAGCACCAGAACAGCGAACAGTAATCATTCACAGCAATCAGGAATGGAATGAATTACGCCGAAATAATTACAGAGGTATCAAGTTAATCCGATTATGTGCTCCAGTGAGTAAGCGCATATCTATACGCTGAGCAATTCGCAGCTATGGTTGGAGAAAATTATCTTTCGAGTGATTCCATAATGGATTTGTTGCGACGTCATTTTAAGGTACAAGCAGCATATAAAGACTATGAAAAAGGATTTAATAAAGTCTTGGAAGAAGAAGGATCAGCCTGGGCAGACTTACATGAATGGATGAATATCATTGCGGATTACTTCAATAACATCCCTGTCTCTCCACGGAACAACTCTGATGACTCACAAGGTTCATCACCCTGTTACTAAGGACAACGAAACGATAAGTGAAATAGTCACACATGATTACTTTGATTTGTCATCGATGAACAGTAACGCGAAATATAGGCTCTTAAAGGAAATGGAATTCCAGTCAATTACATCAGAAACATTTAATCAAAAGGAAGAGACCTCTTTGACCATATTGACGCAAAATGTTCGAGGATTCAAGAAAACAGATATTATACGATGGTTAACAGCGTGGAGATACATGAAAGGGTTACATTTGCCACACATTTTTGTACTCCAAGAAACACATATCACCTCTTCAGAGACATCCTTAGAATATACGAAGCAATGGAATCGTTTATGGGAAATTTATAACTGTGACAGAGAACTTGCGTATTGGAGTATAGGAGGTGATAAAACGGGTGGAGTGGCAGTATTATTTCACCCAGATCAAGCCAAGTACATAACTCCATGTCAAAAACACCTCTGGTCATCACGATTTATCATGGTGGAGTGGAAAACTACGATGATCGTCAATATTTACGCTCCAGCCAGCTTAAATATTGACGATCATCGTAGTTTTGACTTTAATTGTGTTGAATCCCCAGTGATTAATCGATTAGGTGGAAAACGTAACAATAATACTGAGAGTATCAGTTTATCTCGACTAGTGGAAAAATATCATTTAACGGAAGCGAGGACTCTTATAGGATCAATCTCCAGTGATGGAAAATTAGACCCGAGTGAACACTTTACTTTTTGGAAAGGCAACTCGGCTAGTCGACTTGATCGATTTTATGTGTCCGAACGATTAACAGCATTAACCCAGTGGCTGGATGTCAGTGAACCGCCCGTCTATTCAGACCATGCATAAGTTCAACTCTACTTATCAAAAAAGAGACAGGACAAAAAAGAAATTTTCAACCAGAGACCACGGTACCCTTTTTTTGGATCATCTCAAATTAGTACACATGATACGATAGAAGGGACATTACGAACCATATTGAATAGTCGAAATTCAGTTGACATGGAGTGGGACCAACTGAGTGCTAAAATTGTGGCCACTCTATTCCGTCTGGCCAGGAAATCAGCACGGCGTAGAAGACGTAGAGTACGTCAACTTCGCAGTTCGTTACGTAGTAATGCACGCACCCAGAAACACCTAGTAACAGCAATAGCAGAGGCAATTCATAAGTCGCATAGAA
>MIQA02001545.1:0-14690 GCA_001887855.2 Sclerospora graminicola | reverse complement strand
GGAGAAAGTTCGTACATGACCCAAGGAAGGACAAGAGTCAAGATTACGTTAGCTGGGTCGTTGGTATATTACTTTACCGCCTGGGTAGGCAAGCTGCCGGGCAGGATGCAATTTTGGGCATGGATTTTATGGTCCCGGCCGGTATACGGCTGGACTTATCGCATGGAACATTGACGTTGCCGGATGAGGTACAGATCCAGCTGGCCGGCCGGCGGCCCTTATATGGTGCCCACGTCCAGTTCCTCAAGTTAGGTCAGTTTGTAACGGTGCCAGTGGGAAAAGCGGTGGAAGTAATGTTACGACCACACGACCGGCGGAGTAAGTTATGGCTGACAAGGGGCGAGTGCTGGGTACCATCGTTTGTTAAAGGGGTGGTCATCTCAACTCTATAAGCGTGACCAACATCTCTGAAAAACCCCTCACCTTGCATGAAGATGTGATTATTGGAATGTGGCTGGCCGAGGATAAAGAGCCCCGCCGGCCGGGCTATGTCACTATTGGCTCAAGACGCTATATCGAGTGGCAAAACCTGGCTTTTCAGGCAACCACCGATCTGGTCAGCGAAGAGGAAGAATTAGAAGAGGACCAGACGCCGATGGTGGCTAAACCCGAGTACCGGGCCCCTTCTAAAATATTGACGCGGAGCCGGCCGTCGCCGGATCCGGCTGAACGTATTGGCCGAGGCTATGCCCCGATCGCGGAACTGGTTTTGCCCACTCAGAGGAAGACGGACGAACGACAGGGTCGGGAGAAAGGACCAAGCAGAGTTACATATGCGGTCAACCCCGATGACAGATGGTTTGACGACCGAGCCGAAGGCGGATCGGCCCAGCCGGGTGATCAAAATTCGGAAATAGCCGAAGGCGGATCGACCCAGCCGGGTGATCAAAATTCGGAAATAGCCGAAGGCGGATCGACCCAGCCGGCCGATCAAGATCCCGAAGCAGCCGAAGCTGACCAAGTCTGCATTCATGAAGGGGGCGAGCTATATGTTGAAGGCATGGAAGATCAGATGGCGGTGCTACCTGAGGTGACCCCCTGCCCCCCAGCAGTCACTATCGACGATCTACAAGTGGGAGACCCGGATGTGAACACCCCGGAAGAGATCGGCAGATTGAAGGATATTATATGGAAAAGACGACATTTGCTGATCGGACCAGGGAACGCACT
Source organism: Sclerospora graminicola (assembly GCA_001887855.2). Lineage (NCBI taxonomy): Eukaryota > Oomycota > Peronosporomycetes > Peronosporales > Peronosporaceae > Sclerospora > Sclerospora graminicola. The sequence goes on along the minus strand of MIQA02001545.1, from coordinate 13,520 downwards.
TCCTCCGGCCGCCCATGGGGCGATATGTGATATTGATGTGGGAGGCGCCAAGCCGGTCGCACAGAGATGCCGAAGAGTCGCCCCCCGGTATCGGGAAAAGCTGTCAGAGCTTATCAAGGGTTTGCTGGCCACCAAGATAATTCAGCCGTCCACCTCGCCATGGGCTTCGCCCATTGTAATTATTATTAAGAAGAATGGGGTGGATATAAGGTTGTGCATTGACTACCGGCTGGTGAACCGGCTGACTAAGCTGATGGTCTACCCGATGCCGTTGATAAACGACCTGCTGGAGGACTTGGATAATGTTTTGTGGTATTGCTCATTGGACATGGCCAGTGGATTCTGGGTGGTCTCTATGACCGATCGTGCACGGGAGATCTCTGCATTCGTGACGCCTTTCGGGTTGTTCGAGTGGAACCGGATGCCGTTCGGTCTGAAGAATGCCCCGCAGATTTATCAACGGCTGATAGATAACGCGCTGTACGGACACTTCAAGATCAAGGCGGATCAAGATCTGGCTCTGGTCGGGGACGTGTTCACCGAAGGCGACCCGGATCCCGACCCAAAACCTTCAGTTTTGGGGCGGCGGTCTTACATTGATGACATTTTCGTTACGGCAACTACCTGGGATTTAATGTGTGACAAAGTGGAGAAGTTGATGATTACGTGTAAAAAGTGGAATCTTTCGATTAGTGTGGCTAAGAGTTTCTGGGGAAAGCCTAAGGTGACCTATTTGGGTCATCAGGTTTCGATTGCCGGATTGGAGGCTAATCCGAAGAATTTGGAGTCCTTGAGTAATCTGCCTTTCCCGCGATCCCTAAAGGCTATGCAATCCTTTTTGGGCAGCCTGAATTATTACAGTCAATTCATCGAGGATTTTGCAGCCTATGCGGCGGTCTTGTATGAGTTGCGGGAGGTGGATTACCATAATCTGAGAGAGCAGGATAGGCAAGCGGAGACGCAAGCCGGGCCGGCAATATCAGCCGATGAGATGCCACCCTTTTCAGTAAAATCAGCCAATGAGATGCCGCCCTCTTCAGTTTTTTCAGCTAATGAGAAGGCGCTATTTTCCGCCCAGACAAGCGGCCGGCTGCCGGACCCCGGCGCGGCCGGCCCGGACGACCACATGACCCGAGCGATGGTGGCCTTTGGTATGTTAAAAGCGAAGATGGCGACCACACCGGTCCTGAAACATTTTGATGTTAATAAGGCTCCGGTGGTCATCATCTACGCTAACAAGTGGGTCATCTCGGCCGCTCTCGTGCAAGATCATGACGGAGTGTACTGCCCCGTGACCTTCACCAGCCGGACCCTGAAAGCTAATGAAGTCAATTTCGGATTGGTGGATAAAGAAGTTTTGGCTCTATTGCGGTTCTTGGATGTGTGTTATACTATGCTGGTGTCTCGACCTATCAAGGTACTATCTAGACGGTCGACCCTATCATGGCTCCTGACGGCAAATGGAATTGACGGTCGGCTGGGGAGATGGGCGGCTCTGTTGTCTCAGTGGTCCCTCGAAGTGATTAAGTGTACTAAAGGGGAAGAGGAAATACTGGGCACACTGGCTGCCAGCATTACCCCCAGGGCAGAAGTGGAGGAAGCACTGATAGCGATCGCGCCTCGGAAGCAGCCTCGACAAACTATCGTATTACCGCCGCCAACAGTGGGACCCACGGAGGAACTAATGGTTTTGAGTTTTGACGGGTCGGCGAGTGTAAAGAAGGGGGTCGGGGCCTATAGTGCCATTGTGTGGAAGCTGCCCGAATGGAAAGTGGTCGCGGCCGCCTCGGATTTCACGCCTGGCATTACGGTGAACGAAGCGGAGTATAGAGGACTGTTGCTTTGCCTAGATCTGTTGGCTGGCCGGACACAGGGGCGGATCATCATATGTGGTGATTCCAACCTAGTGATCCGGCAAATCACAGGAGAGATAGATTGCAAGGCGCCTCGGCTGAGATTGTTAAATGATCGGGTTATGTCCGCCTTGCGGAGATGGCCGGAGCACGAATTGCTGCACGTCAAACGAGAGTGGAATAACAGCGCAGACCATCTGGCCACCTTGGCCATGCGAGATCAGATCGGTCTCACCGTTTCAGATCCAGTGTTGTTAGACGGATTGGCGGAGATGAATAGGCTATCGGAGATAATTAAACCGGCCGCTAGATACGAGGACCCCTCACCCGGATCAAGCCGTCCCGTGGAAGAGGAATATGGCGACCGTGACTGGGAACAGGACGTTCACGCCCGATCGGACCAAGAATTGCCCTGCGGCAATAAAAGGTCCCTCTAGGCGGATCCCCAAGCAGGCTGGACGAAACTAACCACGGTTAGTAGTCAACAGTAAATGTTTGGAGTGGGAACGAAAGAGGAACGGATGGATATATTAAAAGAGAAACGAGAGAAATAAAAGAGTTAAAGTAAGCCCGATTGCTCATCCCCGTGGATGACTGTACTTGCCGTGGAGCCGAGTCACCTGAAGTCCAGGGTGGTCGGAGGGCCGTGCGCGGTACTGATTGCGCCAAGGATCTTGCTGGTCAATGGCCTCCAGAGATTCGGAAAGGGAGGTAGTCTGATCCAGCGCACCCAGGCCGGGATACCACGTCCCTCCTTCCGCTGCATTTCCGCACCTACGGTTTGGTAGATGGAGCATGAACGGGAAGAGAAACAGGTCCAAGTCACAGTTACCATCCCGGATACCCTCCATGATGAACGTACACAGACGGACCCACGCCTCGGAAGCTCGCCCCCGACGATTCTTCCGGGCAAGGGAGTACTTGCGGAGAGATTCGTCCACTCGCTTGTCCTCTGCAGAGATGTACAGGAAGTGGGTAGACTCCCAGATGGCCCAAGCGTGAGCCACGGTGAAATCATGAAGTCTCGCCTTGAATTCCGTGAACCATGGGCTGGATGGAAGCCCCATATCCGGCATCTTGGTGTTCAGGATTTTCCAAGGTTTGGTCTTCATGAGTGCGTCGATGGCGCCCGACCCCATCAGGTCAGGATTCCAAGTCTCTAATGAAGGCGTCTTGTGGGATCGAGGGAACAACCAGAGAGGTGGACGGGATAGGGAGTGAGCGAGCTGGGAACTGGAGATATCAGCGAGACTGGTGTTGCTCAGTTGCTCGACTGGCCAAGGTAGGATGGCGGACCGATCCGCCCCACTGGGGAAGCGCCCGCCCGATAACCACAGAAGCGGAAGTTTGGGAAAAGAGGGCGCAGGGGGTAGAGCACTCTTCCGGATCTTAGGTTTGGCTGCCGGTCGGGGGGGTCGACGTTTGGGACGTGACCCGGCCGGGGCTGATCGCCGTTTTCTGGCCGGAGTCTGGGAGAGAGGTGCTTCTGAATCACTCAGGTCGGGAGGAGTCAACCACTGATCAGGGATGTCCTCGTCGTTGTCTTCCACTTTCTCCTCGGCCACTCCGTTGGAACTCGAGTTACGGGCGACCGGAGCGGTCGGGTTGTCGACGATGCCGGGAGGCAAGGATGGATCGGACGGCTCATGTTCCCCGGAGCCAAAACCTGCCGGCGGCGGAGTCTGCAGATCGATAATCTGATCGGATTCCATTTGACCCGTCGTTCGCCCACCGGAACTGGAAAGGCGGCGACGGGTATCCGCGCGAGAGCGGGATAACGCGACACTTACTTGCTGGGCATCGTAATCCTCGTCTTCTTCGTCATCAACATAGATGCACGAAGGGGAGGACGACCCCGAGTCCGAGGAAGAATCAGGCGACGCGGCCGCTGGCCCGGATGGAGGCGCGGCTGCATCGGATTCCGAGTCCTCTTCAGAGCTAGAGGAACCAGGGGTGAGACCAGTTCTGCCTGGTGTGCAAGGAGGAGATGCAACAGGGGACCGTTTCGCGAACAAGCTGTCATCGCTTTCCGACCCGAGCTCTTCCCCGTCGTCCGACTTGTCCCGAGGACACAGGCGCGAGGGTGGGGATTCGCTCTGCTTCCTCCTTTTAGGCGGGTTAGCACCAGCCAAGGGAGGGCTAGAGCCGGCTGGACGTTTTTGGCCCCTCGATCCTACCGAGGTGGACGAAGAGCTTGAACCAGCAAGGGGCGAGTCAGAGCCGGCAGGAAGTTCCTCAGGTTCAGACTCTGAGTCGTCTCGAGCTGGTCTTGAAGTTCACACAACAAGGACCTAAAACGATCCTCTTTATCCAGCATGGCATGGCAAACACGGTCCGCCCGAGCCAGTATAGCATGGGCGTCGGAATTTTCTTGGCGGGCCTGGTATAGCTCAGACCGCAACTCCTGTTGCCGGGAAGTAGTTTCCTGCAGCTGCCGCTCCAGATCCGAGATTTGGCGAAGGGCCTGGGCGTGGGAGTCGCGCAGGTGGTCTCGGTTGTCCCGCACTTTATCCAGGTCTTGGGACACCTGGCGGAGTCGGGTACGAAGGTGCGAAAGTTCTCGGGACATGTCAGAAAATCTGGCGGACTGCTGCTTCAGCTGTTCCAGCTGTTGGACTGCGGAGCGACAAGGATTTAAAGGCTGTAAGCGACTGGGTCACAACATAAGAGGAGATGAGGCACTTACGCTGAAGTTTCGATCGTTGGACCAATTCCCGATTGGCAGTCCGGAGGGGCTCGACGACGTCTTCCAGCATGCGGAGGCGGTTTCGCTCTTCCGTCAGGATGGCGACTTGACGCTCGAGATCGGCCACCTGTTTCTGGAGAGCGATTGTTTCCGGAGACGGACCCCGAACGGCAGCTTCATCGGCCCGGCGGTTGGCAGCGGCGAGTTGTCGGACCAAGTCAGCTTGGATATGCTCCAAGCTATCCACTTGGGCGGTCAACATCTCCAGCCTTTTCTCCATCCCCGCCGTTTCGGAGATGGGGGCGGATGGCGCGGCGGCTTGCTGTAGAGCGTCCGTAAGCTGACCCACAATGGCCCTGAGGCGGGTCACCTCATCCTCCGCTGTTTGACGACTGAGTTTCAGCTCAGCGACCCGAGGGTTCAAGCGGTCCAGCATCGCACAAGAAGTCTTGAAACTCTGAGACAGAGCTTCATAGTTGGCCTGACAGGATTGAAGCTCCGCCCGAAGGGAAGAGACGACGGCCTTCAATCCGTCTCGGTCGCCGCAAGCCTGGCCGTGGACGCGGAGTGCAGCTTCGGCGTCGGCGGTCGACAGCACCAGATCGGGAGTACGGGACGATTTCGGCGGTTTTGCGACTTCCACCCCGCTGGCGGGCGAGTCGTCGTCCACGAGAACGAGACGACAGACGTTGTCCTTGTCGATTTGCAAAACTGGAGGTATATCAAGATAATGTCAACATCGGTGGACGTGCTTGCCAGCCGGTGGGGAGACCGACCGGGTTCACGAAAATGTTATAAATTAGTGGGGCGACGTACCAAAGCGAGGCATGGATGAGCAGTATCAGATCAAGTGGGTTCGAGTGAGATCGTGCCCCAACCGTTGTGCGGCCGTGACGCGACTCAGGGGCGGCTGTGGTAAAGTGACTTATGAAATAATGCAAAGTACTTTCCAAAGGGCGCATTCTGATTGGCGGAAATACGGACCAAGGGCGTGGGCACCGGATAGCCGCCGCCGAGGAAGCCTACAAGCGGCCGGGCGGCGCCAGGCTGGAAATCAGGCTGGCGGACATGACAAGGGGCGTGGATAGTCGAACAGGCGGGCTAAGCGGACGGGAAGGCCACGGATGTTGGACGGCCGAGTGGATGATCGGTGACGGGCTAATTCGGAAAGTGTGAGTGAAAGGAGCCTGAAGGAAGATGATTGTTCTAGTGGATGAAGGAGGCACCCGGATCGGATGAGAAGCCGCCAAGGAATTGCTAGCGCCAGCGGCCAAGGGGCTCGGATGAATGGCCATCCGGCCGAGCCGGCCAGGTACAATGTACCATTCGGACTGGTACCAGATGGGTTCGGTGTACTTTCCGGGTTGGTACCATCTGGGGTTGCTGTACCGGCCAGGCGGGTACACAAAGTCGGAGTTAGCCGGGTTACGTTGGGTAAGGTACATGACTGGTCAGCCGTGTTATTTGGGGTAGGTTACACAAAGGGAGTATTGGATATAGGATAAATCAGTATACGTTTCGCTTTCTTAGACACAAGTCGCTTTCATTGGTTCACGGCAGAGGGCTAACAAGGTCCCCTCTTGCTGTTATTGGTTTGCCCGGGGAAGGTTAAGTTAACCCACCGGAAGTCCCCTTACCGGGAGTCGCGGCGTCTTCGTATACTCACCTCAAGTCGCCCGTGTATTGAACACGGTATTAAGTATTGGGAAGTGGTGACATTTTGGCCTTCTGTGGAAGAGTGTGGAGTTGTATCTGCCTCATATACACATTTGGATTCGCCCTTCATTGTTATTGGTTTAACTGGCCGATTGATTATTCTCGGTCCAGCCGGCACTATACAAACTTCAAGTGTCTTATTGGTTTAGCTGGCCGATCGACTATTCTCAGCCCAGCCGGCACTATACAAAGTTCAAGTGTATTGCCAGACGAGCTCCCCGGTGACGATTTCCGCCCAGGAGCTACCCCTACTCCTAACCCTCATCTCCCTATTGGACGGATTTACACTTTTCGCCCTAGGGTCCACCAGGAGAGCTAACCACCCAGTACTGACGGGTACACAAGGTGAGCTTTCAACATGCAACATCCGAGCAGTCACGATCAAGCGGATGGAAGTGACCGATCTAGCCGGCTTGATACCGGATCGGATCATGACTCGGATGGACGGAGTACCCCCTCTGATAGTCAGTCGTCTGGGACCCCCGTGGGTGTTCGCGTCTCAGGAAGATTTTTCTGAGAGCGACTACACCACACGTAAAGTAAGCGGAAATAACCAAATCCACTTAATCACAAGAAATAACAAAATTAATCATGGAAGATAGTCGTAACACACCATTTCCTTTCTGCATTTTCCTACGCGTGGTTCACTTGTGGGACCCGACTGTCTGTTAGTACAGGGGTCCGCAGGAAGTCAGTGCTGACTTGTCCAAAAAGTTGAAAAAATAAAAGTGATGATTTTATGTAAAGTTAAAAATCTACACAAAATAGATTTATTATGATTTTCGTATGGTTATGTCTCTTTGCAGTATTGTATACTTGAAGTCATTATAGTGGTTCACAACCACGCGCCTCTTCATGTAGCAAAATTCAACACTCCTTCCAGGTCTGTCGGGAGGCATAACACATCAAAACCCACAAGCAAATGCAATATCCATCCTTTCCCTGCACATCGGAAACCCCATCATTGATAGGACCAGTTATTCCAAACCATTTCGTTTCCGTAATTCATCCATTCGGGGTGCATCCAAACGTTTAGCTAGCAAATCAGCGACCATGTCCTTCGTTCCAATATGTTCTGGGTGCATGTTTCTTTTTTTGACGTAGTCGTTAGGAGCTTTAACTTCACATCTGCGTGTTTAGTGCTTGCGGCACTAGCTTCACTCTGTAATTGCTTTATCGCCGTTTGGTTATTAATCTTGAGAACTATCGGCGTTTTTGTTCTTTTCGAGCAATTCTCGCACACCCAATACTTCTTTTCATCCCATTGCCGCTGCCACAAATTTCGCTTCAGCAGTCGAAAGTGCTACCGCTCCTTGTTTTTTTGCATGTCAACCAATAAATAATTCCATTAACAAACGTGACATTTGCGCTCACACTTTTCCGATCCGTTTTTGTCTGCAGCGAAATCCGCATCGCTGTAACACACAATTTGTAGCGGCGTGCTCTCATATCCTTTTCAACTTAAGACTTTTAGTGTCATTCAGGTATCGCACCACACGTTTCGCCACATTATAGTCATGCATCGTCGGTGCATGTGTGCGACGTGTGGCGCGGTCAACCGCGAAAGATATATCCGGCCGGGTAGAACGAGATATCCATAATAAACTAACCATTAGCGATTGAAAAGATTTCACACTGGGAGTATTCCCGCTTGTTCTTTCAGGAAGTAGTTCGTTTAACTTTTCATCAATATCCACATTCGTTATTGGCGTCCGCACAGGGTTTGAGTTTTTTAACCCGTTCTTTTGCAGCATTTCTTCGATCGTCAGCTCTTGGTCAATCCGGTAACCGTTTCCAGGATCTCCTTCGATCCGTATTCCAATAAAAAATTTCACTTGGCCGAGGTCCTTTAGATCAAGAACTTCCACATCACGGAAAAAACTTTCAATCAGATCTTCACTGTTCGCCGTAGCCAATAAGTCATCAGCGTAAGCACCCACAAGAGTGACTCCACCCCCATTTACGCGCACAAATACACTTGTATCCGTCAAACACTGACAAAATTTTATGTCGACCATCGTCCTGCGTAGGTGCTCGTACCACAAACGCCCCGCCTGTTTTAGACCATAGAGATTTCTTTCTAGCTTCAAAACTAGGTCTCGCGTGCAATTCACACTTAACATTTCACTCGAGATGACCATTCGTTGAGGCACTTGCAAATATATTTCCCATTTCTTCCTCGGTTCCCGCCTTAGGGTATGCACTAGGCACATCCCCGTGTCTGGCGGGAACCTTCCATACTAGCGACATGATCGGGATGATTTTCACGTTGTTTAACTCCATTAGAGTCGAAAACGTGAAAAGTAATATTCCCCAACAACCTGTCTGTCTCCACAGACGACAAGACGGGCTTGGTATCGCTCCACCGTCCCGTCCACTCGCAACTCTGTCTTTTAGACCCACTTGGTTGGGCGGGATTTTTAACGTCCACCCTCTTCATTAATTTCCATGTTTTCATGTCTTCTAGCGCACGAATCTCAGCCTGTTTTGCTAGCGTCCACTTTTCAGCTTGCGTACTCTTCTGAGCTTCATTGTCGCTCTTTGTGTCCGGTATTGCAGCCATGTTTTCATTTTCTTGGTACCGGACCCATCACCACAAGTGCATACATTACTTCCTCATCCGACTGCGCTTCGCCGTCATCTGGCTCCTTCGATCCGCGAGCGTCGTCAGCGCCCGAGTTTTTGGCTGTTTCCTCTGACATCTCAGCCCTTTTGCCCTTGGTTTTTCCTGATTTTTTTCATTCTTAGTTCTTCCAGAGCTGCTGCTTTTGACGTCTTCTTTGACTTTCTGGAGGAGTTGCGCACAGCTCCTCTTCATTCGTTTTGGCGGCTCTTTCGCGTTGTCTGGTGCTCTCTGTCTTGTTTTCATTGCTCCTTCGAGCTTCCAACAATGCCTGCACGTCGTCTTCTTCGGACTCCTCACTACCTGCCAACGCACGCAAATTCAACTTGTTTGCGCGCTCATCTAGCGTCTCGATGTGACTTACGTGCCTTGTGGTGGTCACCACCCTGCAAAACCTTGTAACTTTAAACTTGGTCATTCTTCCCCAAAATTAGGGCTTTTTCGGCGCATTTTCCAAGCGATTTTTTGCGCGGGTCCCTCCAAACCATATATGGAGACCCAAAAGTGACAACCATATTTACCGACTTTTTCGCTAAAACTTCAATGGGAGACGCTTTCCCCGGGTTGGGCCTGTTTGGGCTGCGGTTGAGTATGTACGTAGCATACCCAGCCGCCTCCGTCCTCTCTGCTTTACCGTTGGAAGCAGGGGTCCCGGACGCGGTTATCTGGCGTTCTTTTACAGAAAAGCTCCACATTCCTGTACTCCCCGCATCCGTCGGTCCGCAGAACGTGGATTCGGCATGAAAAAAAAAACTAAACCCAAAATAAATAAAAAATTTAAATTAAATTTAATTTAACAAATATTTAAAATTATCAACTCGTTCTCGAACCAGGCGAGGAAGTGTTCAAACATCTTAGCAGCTTTGTCCTTCGTCGCAGCCGCAAAAACCCGAACATAGCTCGAAAAATGGTCGACAAACACCACGAGAAACCGGTTCCCGCGCCTATCGCAGGGCGTGATGGGACCTTTCAGGTCACTACAGATGACCCCTCCAATTCGATCAGTCGGGGAATTAGCGCCCGTGTCTTTCTGGGGCTGCTTCGAACGCACATTTTTTCCCTCCGCACACGTCAAACAATTCGGACGTGCAAAATTTGGTATCTTTAATGCCAGAGTTTGGCTTCTTGGCCAAACTTTTAATCGAGTCATACGATTTATGCCCGAGGCGCGTGTGGAAATGGTGTAAAGATCCCTCCTGTACATCAATTCCGGTCTCATCGTTAACCACGCCCATCACAATGTTTGCAAAAATAGATTTCATCGATTTTACATCCGAAATTAACTTAGCCACGAAATTGACATATGTAACTCCACGCAAAACAGCGTTTGCCCCTCCACCGTGACTTTCATCTTCCTCAAAGACACAGCCGTGAAATCGAGTTTTTCGCGAGTTTGGGAGCGTAGTAGACCTCCGTCAGCACGATGATTGTAACCGGTTCTTCAGTGCTTCTAAGTGTCACTTTGCCACCTTTAGAGACCGCTAGAACTCCACCATCCGGTAGAATTAGACCTTCCTGAATTTCACATTCTCTTGCGTCTTCCAATAGCCTCGGGTCGCCCACAAGAAGGCGACTCGCACCGCTATCGAGGATCCATACGTTGTCCTTTTCGATTTCATTGACTCGTGCGGGCACCTTGTCGTCATGCATCGCCGCGAGAACGAAACGTCGTTCGGTTTCGCCATTGTTTCTTCGCCCTCCATTTTCTGCCTTACGGAAACCTTTTCCTTTTGTTTGTTGGGGGCAATATCTCTTCATACGCCCCTCATTTCCACATCCGGAACAACTCTTTCTCCCTTGCCTTTATTCACATTGTTCAAGTTGATTTGGTGCCCTTCTGGGTCTTCTCTCGTCGTCTTCGACTTCTTGCACCCAGGCTACGAGTTCCTGGGCATGCTGTACATAATCATGTCTTAACGGATTGTACCTGACCATCAAGGCTACCTTCATGTGTGGCGGCGCATACTTCACGATATTTTCAACAATTAACTTATCGGAGAGTTCACTCTCCCGCGCCAATGCAACCAAATATAATAGATGCTCCGTCCAAGATCGCATGGGATCTTTCTCGGCCGAAAACATAGCCGATGCCTGATGGTGCAAGAGATTCACCTTAAATGTGCTGTTCATTTGCTCTAGAACAGCGTACAGCGTCGGTGATATAGCCCACCACACTCCAATGTTTGTTTGAAAGTATCGTAACGCTATTCCTTCGAGATGTTCACCCAACTTATTTACTTTCATCCTTTCGTTCCACTGAAAACCGGAGGTCAACTGGGCTACCTCCGATGCTTCCAGGAACAGGTTAGCCCACTGTTTGAAACCTGCTCCCAGTCCTTTGTTCGTTTTAGTACCATCAAAATCCTATATGGTTTGCTTCGCAAGCTTCACAACATATCCCATATGCCCAACGTTTATGTTTGCTTCGGGTGACATGCCTGTTGGCCCCGGATTTGCGTAAACACCTTCTTGCCTTGCCTCGAAAGCTCCAGGTACACCTTGACCTATGCCTTCCGCCTTGCTGAGCTCGTCGATCGTCATTCTCCTTCCGAACAGCCCGTGATTTCGCAGGCTGTCCCCAAGACCATTTGAGGATGGCGATTGACTTAGAGCGTGAGCCCGCTCGTTTTCAATTTTTTTCAAGTCGCTTATCAAATTTTTGCATGAATTTCATCATGCCTGTCATTGCTGCAAACACTTTGTCGTCTTTTTCTTCCGACATTCTTGCAGTGGAGTATAACTGCGATTCGATCTTTTTTCACTACATAAAACGTAAACGCTCAAACCAGCACAATTACCCTCTGCGTAAGGGGACTTTTACGAGAGACTGCTTCTTAACCTACAACAGTACAAAATCGAACTTAAGATGCCCGTCAACTTGGGACTCATAACCTGTTGCAATAAACCACTGAAATAACCCCACATAACAATTCCACGTGAAACGAGCGAGCCGGTGAGTGCGTGTGAATTCCACAAAGGTACGAAAAGTAAGCGAAAAAAACCAAATCCACTTAATCACAAGAAAGAACAAAAAGAATTACGGAAGATAGTCGTAACACACCAGTCTTCCTTTCTGCGATTTCCTTCTCGTGGTTCACTTGCGGGACCCGACTGTCTGTTAGTACAGGGGTCCGCAAGTCAGTGTTGACTTGTCTAAAAAGTTGAAAAAATAAAAGTGATTTATTTATGTAAAGTAAAAAATCTGCACTAAATAGATTTAACTTGGTTTTCATATGGTTATGTCTCTTTACAGTCTTGTAAACTTGAAAGTCATTATAGTGGTTCACAACCACGCGCTTCTTCATGTAGCGAAATTCAACACTTCCCGGTTTGGCAATCCATGTTTCTCAGATCATGGGTCGTGCGAGCTCAAGTGGCAGGCGAACCGGCTGATGCGGGTGTGCGGGAATCATGGTGGCGATGTGCAAATTGGGAACTAATTCTGCATGAGTTGAGGAGGCCGTTCAAACCCGCCTCATGATTGATCGTAAAGTTGCTTTGGTATAGTGAACATTTGGTTAAAACCAAACCTGTTCAGCATGCACGACTTGTGACTCACGTGGGGCTCCTCAAACACTTGTGACAAGTTTTGCTTCTGAGGTCCCCTGTGGAACTGAAAACTATTGCGAGCATCGATAAGGTTGGACTTGTCGCACCCGCTTAGCCCCTGGCAATAGCGGCGGTAAGCACTTTGAGAATGCTGAGGGTTTGTGAAAGTCTTCAATATTACCAGCACACTTGCCGTGCGGCGCTTCGAGACACAGTGGTCACGCATATTTTCTATTCCCTACAAGTGTCAAAGACACGTTTTTGCGTCAAATTTCGCACTAAAATTAGCTCATTGTTTATAGTACTTGTTGCGTCCGTAGTTGCCGTAAAAGCAAAAAGTTTATACATACTGGTACTCGTGAAGGTGCTATCGTCGATACAAGACGTGAACGCGTAATCGGAACTATCAGCCGTATTTTGACACCTTTGCACCAATTGAGCTCGACTCGTGGCCAGAATTTACGCTTGATTGTATTGCCATACGAGACGCAAGAACGAGACTTGAATTACCGTAACCCGATATGTGATTGACCAGACAATATGCGGAGCGAGTAGTTTTTTGTACAAAGCTTCTCGGAAACTTGGGAATGCTAAGTCATTATGCCTTTATGCGTAGTTGGCACGGAAAGACGGAGGGGGTACGCTACGTACTAGTGTATTAACAGCTTGAGCTACTCTGTGTGAAAGTGACACTGGAGACTACGATTCAGATTGCACTTGACCAAGTCCTACGTGAAAAATTACGCAAGCTGCAGTTTTATCTGAAGGAGGTCGTTAAGACGGTGCCATCGGCATGGACTTTATGGATGTCGTCCACTTACTTTTTTGTTTCCCCTGATCATTTTTCGACTCGTCAGAGTAAATAGTCTATGGCAAAAGAGAAAATGTCCGAAGCTGCGAGGTATTTATTACTTAACATTTATTGTCGAATTTAAGTTATTTGCCTGTCCCAAATCCGCTGTTTAGGAGGGTATGAAAATGACCTTATTGAGGGTTACCGGAATGTGAAATCAGGGTACACCGATGGTTACGCATGTTGACTAAAGTAACTAACTTATTACCGAATCTTACCAAGCAGTTAAAGTTACGCCCG
>MIQA02001544.1:0-52434 GCA_001887855.2 Sclerospora graminicola | reverse complement strand
TTTCTCCATTCGTGGGAGTTTGGTCTTCCGTCTCCCCTGGGTTGTCCGGGTCACTCGTAGGACCCGGGTCAAGTAGAGAAGGTCGGGTTTCGTCATTGTCACGCATTTTAGCCCTAAACCTTAATTGGGACACAATTAAGGGCAATTTCGCAAATTTAGAATATTGAGCAATCTATAGCTTGGCGCTTGGTACTGCACATCCTGGCTCCAATAGCATCATGGCACTTGGAGTTCTGTGCACGAAGCGGACGTTACAGAAGGCAGCGGCTGATACCAATGCCTGCTCGTCCGTTGATGAGGCTGAATACTCTGGAAACGCCATGCTACACATTTCTTCGAGGGGTTTCGTGGGAAACAACGTATGACACAATGCCAAATGCCGTTAAAAGCGGTCGAGATTCCTTGCCTGCTCACCTCCAGCCTGAATATCCGCAAAGAGTTCCGTAAGGTCAAAATCAACGTACCGTAGACCACAATTCGAGGCCCCATCCAGGGATGAATTTTCGCTAACAACATCGGCCTCAAAGTCTGTCTTGCAATAAGCCACCATAATGCTTCCCTCCCACCATGCAATACCGAAAAAGCATGATATTCCTCGTTAGGGTTCCCGTTTTGTCTGTAAAAACGTGGTGTACGCGACCAAAATCTTCATTGAGAGCGGATGAACGAACCATAGCAGGCGTATCCAACGACTTGTCGTACATTTCTAGATCCTGCTGGATAAAGTACTGCCAATATTTAATAAAATCCATCGAAACATTGAGGGAAATTGGAACAAAGTTTTGCATGATGATAAAGTATCGCAAGTGCAATCTCCCCAGCTCAATCAGAGGATGCGATCCAGGAAGCTCATGACGGCGTTGCTTATCTGCGCCTAAGAGGTACCAGAACGAGTTTCCCTCATTATGGATCCAGTGGGATCCAAGCAATGCACCCAAGAAGCAAACGAACTGCTGGATAAATACAATCCCAATAATGAGTCGGTTCAGTCGCCTCTCTACTGAAGAAGTTTTCACAACCGGCTCGGTATTGCTGCAGAATATTTTGGTCTCGTGCCCCGTGAACACTACCATACCAGTGACAGAGCCCGTATTTTTGGAGCACATAGCTTCGCAACAGCATCTGCTTTGCAGTCACTGGCATGCGTACGCATACAAGACCATCTCCAGTCGCTTCTGCTTGCAAAGGACTGGTATTAGATTGCACAGGAGTTGCCAGCTGCGACGATCGACTGCCAAGGATTAAGTCGACATCATTTATACCAAACATCTTTGCATGAGCGGGGTCCAGTAGGAGCGAAAAGGTGCCTTCAAAACTGGTAATTCGATTGTTGGGCTGTTCGCACATCATCGTCCCTCGCAGCTCATTGTGTCCACCGCCATCGATCGTTGCTCGATCTCCGACAAAAGGCAGCCAATAGTGGAATTGTAGTGCGGATCTTGAGATTTGTTTCACCGTCTAGCGATTTTGTTTCGATATAAGCCAAGTTAGTCTCTGTTGTCTCCACCTGTGGTAGCGATTTAAGAGCTTTGTTTTCTTGATTAACCGCGACACCTCCCGAAGTATCGGGTTTGTAAGAACTTTTACCCTCCAAGAAATTTAAAAGTCGATCATCCTTCGGTCCCGAACTGCTATCGCCAGCATGTTCCATTGCTTCAACCGACAACAAGAATAAGTCAGCCGGGATAGTTTCGCCATTCATCACCCGCTCTACGTCTTTAAATGACGTCTTGGAAACAGTTGGGGGTGAGATGCCAGCAAGAAGAAGAAGTGATTGCAAAAAGGACAAGAGACGATAGAGGTTCATCCATCGTAATTGCTCTAAACTGATTAAGAACGTGACAATTGCCAAGGCCTTTGGAGCTAAAGCGCGAACTAGACATGTCTGTTTACGGCTTGCTGTGGTGTTACCAAGTTCGTTTCGTTCTGTTTTTACGAGCTATTACTTTACTGGAAAGCATGGAAACCTCTTGAGATCCTTGATCTGTAACTTTTCGCTGTGGGGCTACAGAAGCGGACTTGCTTTTGACATAGACACCGGCGCGGGCACAATGAAAATCATAGTTCATCCCTCCAGTCTTTTTGATCTCGAAGATCTTCTTCCTTTTCACTGCGAATCCGAAACTTTTCGCCCAACTTGCCAAAGCTTCCTTCGCTTCTGCAAACGTTTTGAATTCCTGATCCACAAATTCATTTTCATTGATGCCGAAGTTGGACAGATTGTTGACCGGAGGAATCATTTTAGTGTCATTTGCTCCTTGGCCGTGATCATCGTGATCACCTTGATTTGTCAAGGTAGTGTCGGGATTGTCTTCAATGGTGTGTGCTGCAGCCTGCACGACAACTAGATCCACAGTGCGTTTTTTGTCGCCAGGCGCGTCACTGAGGGTGCTGTCGATGTGGGTGTGCCGGGCATGGTTGGTAAAGCTAAGCTATAGATTGCTCAATATCTATTTTTGACGGACATGACAGAAATTAGGATTTGTCACTCCGACAATTAATCTGTAAATGCTTTTATTATGACCAATAAAAGGCAAATAAAAAATTTCCACGATCCTGGGGTACGGGATAGTAAAAAGCATGGTACGGAATAGCCCCGCCCAACTTAGACTTGAAAAAGTGTCGGAACTTGTCGGATAAACGATCATATTTATCCATATCGGATGTGATCCATTGTAGCATGTATCTCACTTCGATGTAGTTATTCACTAAAATCAAGGCGCCAAAGGAAGCAAATACTTGCTCAACAGCTCCACATGGTGGTGATGCTTGCCCGGTTTCTCAGTTAGATATAAAAACCCTGTCAGGTACCTTTTCCGGTCTGTCAGCGAAGGCGAGGCAACCCTAATGGCGTCTACTACTGAAAGATATTGAAGTCCCCAAGAACAGTATATTGCCCTATTGAGGGCCTTAAGGTTACTGCACACTCATATCCGAGCGATATGCGCTGTCCACCTACCCGAGAAACCACACTTAAAGTAACAAGTTTTTAATCATGCATTTGCTCCATAAACCTGTCCTAGATAGTGGAACCCAAAAAGCATTTCACCCATCCTTTTCCTTCTGGTCGAACTTGCCTAGAGGTTAGCTTCTTCGATCCTTGTGGCAGCAATTTTCCCTGACAATAATTAGTGGTTAAGAGCATGCACGAGACTGACACTATACAGTTGAATACCACCTCTGTTCTGTTTTTTTCAAAAAAGCATTTGCTCTGAGATTAGTATAACCTTACAAATTTTATGCTGTCTGTTTGAATTTTCAACTCCAACTTTTGTGCGCCATTTTAAAACAAGCCAGATACGACCTCGGGGACAAGTAAAACGCCGAAGAGAGGCGTTTTGATGCCACCCTCAAAGATTTCGCTCTCAAGTTGATACATGAAGGGAAAGTGCGGCATGACCAACTGTCCAGGCTAAGGAGGAAAGAAGAATTTTCAACCGCACAAGCGTGTTTGCGCGACCGCGGAAAAATCATTTCGAAAGCCCGACATAAGTAGATCCGTTACGCTCGGAAGATATAAGTGGAAAATGCGGGCGACGGCATTTTAACGACGTCGTACACTCGAATCACTATAGGCAAGACCGAATTCTGCAGAAGCAATGGAGACACAAAAAGAAGGCTCGGCAAACCTATGACCAATTCCTATCATAGTTGAAGAAAATAAGACCAAGTCAGGATGACATTTTCCGAGTTTTGAAGCTGGAGATGATCTCCGATTTTGCGGCTGTCCCTGTCTTTATGTACGTCGACGCATGGTTTAGTTACTGCACGTATTTTTTTACTGACTCGATACGTGCTATAGTTACTACGGCAATGGAGGAGGCGATGGCAATAGCGAATTCGTAATGAGCAGCTTCATGGAGAACATAAAGAAAGACACGATCAATACGTCGCTTCAATTTTTTAGAACAAATTGAAGGCCGCGATTCGTTTTTCATTTAGCCCACATTCTAATATTGTCGACGACGTGTTCTTGATATGATGTGGTGGAACATGTACACCCGTCATTCCTCGTACACAAAGCGTTATCTTATTAAAGTGGTCGGGTCATTTTTTTGTTTAAATAGAACAGGCACCAACCCTTCATCTCTTATATTGCACCCAAAAAAGCGAGGCGGAGTGCTGCCCAAAATTTTGGCAAATATCCATTAAAAACCGAACAGAGTAGTAGTGTATTGGTAAATTTAAGCACTATCAATGTTACATTTTATTCAGATTATCAAGGTGGCGAAAATCCTGCTGTCCACAGTCTCGGCAGCCTTGGCCATGTTGAACTGACTGAACATGTTGAGTGAGCAAAGGAACCTAGAATAGGCTCAGCGCCTTTGCGCACATTACCATCTAAATAAACGTAAACGGCCTCTAGGTCGTCTGAGACGAATGTAAATGCTTACAAAGAAGCACGGACCTCAAGGGTAGCGTCAACCATATTGCGGAGAGCAGCAATCGTTTCAGGCCATTTGCGTGTCTTCAACCCACAATCCGGGTTAACAACAACTTGTTCGGCAGGGAGGAGGTTCAAGAAACTCTTAAGTTTCTTGACAATCTCTTCCTTGGGGGGCACAACAGGTGAGTGAATGTCATATGTACCCGGACCCAGATCGCGCTTGTAACCAATAGCCTTAAACTCGCGAATAGTCTCATCGTCAGAGCGAGCGTTCTCAATCGAGTTTACGTCAGCGTCGATGGCGTCAATAGCGTGCATACAGTCAGCAAACTCACAGTAGCACATGTGCGTGTGGATTGAGGTTTCGTTCTTGGCAACGGCAGTCGACAGACGGAAGGCATCAACAGCCCACTTGAGGTACTCGTCCTTCTTGGAAGGCTTTAGAGGCATGCCTTCGCGGAGAGCAGGTTCGTCCACTTGAATCACCGCGCACTTGGCCGCCTCAAGGTCTGAAACTTCATCACGCAGGCACAAAGCCAGCTGGAACGCCTGTTCCTTGCGACTAATGTCCTTACGGGGGAATGACCAGTTCAGGATGGTCACGGGTCCCGTGAGCATACCTTTTACCGGCTTGGTAGTGAACGACTGAGCGACAACGAACTCCCGCACCGTCATGTCGACAGGACGCTCAAGGTCAGCGAAAATAATTGGAGGCCGCACACAACGGGAACCGTAACTTTGCACCCATCCATTTTGCGTAAACGCAAACCCATTCAATTTCTCAGCAAAGTACTCGACCATATCAGTACGTTCTGGTTCACCGTGGACTAAGATATCTAATCCCAACGCTTCCTGGACACCGATGTTGTAGGCGATCTGCTCATCAATTTTGCCACGGTAGTGTTCCAGTGTGATCTCACCAGCCTTGAGTTTGCGGCGCAGGGCACGGATCTGTGGAGTCTGTGGGAATGAACCAATCGTAGTAGTGGGAAGCACAGGCAATCCTTTGAGTTGCAAAGGACGACGCTCCGCAAATGGTGACGGGCGCTTGAAATCAGCCTCCGTCACAGCGGCAAGTCGAGATTGCACGGCATTCTTGGCGGGGTTCTTTTCGTAGTAGTATGACCAAGCACTTTTGGCATTATCGACCTCAGCCTTCGCGGCTTCTTCACCAATTTGAGCAATTTTCTTAACGACTTCAAGTTCAGCGAGCTTTTCGTAAGCAAAGCTCAGAACACCCAAGAGACCTTCAGTCTCTCCAGCATTCAATCCACTTTCGCACTCTGTTGAGTATGGCACATGCTGCAGTGAAGAACTAGTCTGAATAGTCAATGACGTGTTGGCTGCGGCACCGAGCACTTTCTTAATTTCAGTCACTTGCGTCACAATCGTATCGGGGTTAAACTTCCACACACTACGGCCATCAATCAAACCGGCGCCAAGTCTTTTGTTGGCAGGGAAGCCAAACTTTTGAAGAACTGACAGGTTGTCACCTCGGGTAAAATCGAGAGAAATCGCAGAGACGGGAGAAGAAGCAAACCATTGGTACACGTCATGGTTGATCTCTTCAAAGTAGGTGGCAAGGTTAAGCGCGACGGTGTCATGTTGAATAGCACCTTTTTGGTCCTTGGAGCCGTATACTTTTGGTAAGTGCTTGAAAAGTTGATCGGCACTTGCACCAACCAGCGAGGGTTCATGGACCTGCACTTCTTTCACACCGAGGGCAGCCAACTCACCCAAGAGCGACGTGTACAGAGTGAGGATCTTGTCAAGCACTTCATCAAGAGTAGTGCCATCGTATTTACTGAGAGCAAGGTAGGTAAGCGGTCCTAAAATAATTGGGACGGTCTTGTCAACTCCAACCACAGCTAGTGCTCGCTTTACATTGTTCAGGTACGAGCTAAAATTAGCTTTTGGCGTGGACTTTGCATTTAGCTCCGGCACTTCGTAGTGGTAGTTAGAGTCAAACCATTTGGTCATGTCTAGCGCAGGGATGCCATCGACTCCCCGAGCCATGGCGAAATACTGTGAAAGACCAACAGGCACCTTAGCAAATCGCTCCGGTGCGAGGCCAAAGTAGTACGTCCAGTCCAAAACGTGGTCATACAGCGAGAAAAGACCAACACCCACACGGTTAACACCGGCGTCGATCTGCTTGCGCCAGTTCGCCTCTTCAACAGCGTGTGCCACTTGGTAAAGTTCATCTTCACTGATTTTGTTACGCCAGAATTTCTCCAACGCAAACTTCAGCTCGCGGTTGGGGCCCATGCGGGGGAATCCAAGCGTTGCACTATCAACAGCAACCATTTTGGAACAGACGTTTGTAGTGCCAGGTAGCAGATAGAATAATGAAGTGTTTGAAGTTTCCTTTGAGTGGTTTTTGAATGCAACGAGTGGTTCCGCGCTGAGTTAATTGGAGGCGGGATGACCTGGATCTTGTACATAGAAGATCAAGACACGCCCAGCCCGAAATAATTTGCCGAATGCGCAGTCCGGTCAAAGAGCGCATTTGATTCGCTAGTGCCACTTTTGACCAATCATAAACGTTTCGCATCTCTATATTGGGATGTGGACGATTCTCTCTATCTACTATGTGACCGCCTAAATGCTAGCTAGGATTCCTTGTCGTTCGCGCGATCAAGATGCACGAGGTCCAAAATCTGCCGCACATTACTCGTGGATGACAGCCATTCTTTAAATTTGAGCTGAATGACCACCTCCATTGTGCGTTTCTTGGTCAAATCAAACTCGTCACTGGTGACGAGTTGCCGCAGCGATTCCACCGTTTCATATTGTTTCCTCACTGCAGCGACGTACTCGGGGGGAATTGGAAATGGCCGCTCGGCGGAACCTAGTCCTCCTGCTGCTGCTGGCTTGACCGGAACACATACATCGCGAAAAGTCTCGGGCGTTTGAATTGATATTGGCGGCTCGTCCGTGTCACCTATACTGTCTGTGAGCATGGAAGAAAAGACTAGTAAGCACATGGCACATGGAGAGAGAGAGCAAACAAGGCAAATGTCGTGCCTTTATCACAGTCCAAGTCTAGAAACTTGTTCCAGCTTCCTTGGGATTCCGCATTATACAGGAACGGCACAGTAGATAATTGCTGCTTCAACCCGACATACTTGGTATTATATGGTCCCAGAATCACCCCGACATTTTCACCACTGACAATGATGGGGGACAACGTATACACGTTCAATCGCGTGTCGAGACAATTGCTGAAAGAAAAGCCGAGTTAAAAGCGAGCGTCGTCATATCAAAAAAAGACAATCGGTACCTGACACGGATGAGACCTGAAAGAGAGGTAAGTTGCACGTTTTCACAGCGCTCCATCGACAAAATCCCCGTGTTGGGCGCCGTGACGATCCGACTGTTTTTACAAGCTGAAATCGTCACATTTGTGTTAGTCACATAAAAATACAGGTTAAGGCCAACTTCGTGACGATCATCATCTCGTCTAGAAATAAACCACACACGCACACACAAAGTGCCTATATAAAATACAAGTAGTAACAAGACGGTGAAAGGATATCGAACAGGTCCCAAAATGTAAATGTACGAGTCTTGACAGGAAAAGATGATGAGATCGGGACGTTGATGGTAGGGATCAGACACCACAAACTCGTCCGCGCGCTTGATCACAGTCGTCTTGATGAGTTGCGATAAAATGATCGGACGACTTATTGGCTCCTCTGGCGCTAGAGTGTCGGTGGTACTATCATCCAACGAAAAATCATCTAAAGATAGAGACAAAAACGCATAAAAAAAAAATGTCACACTGTCCCTCATAATCAAAAACAAGGAAGAAGAAACAAACCATTAAGTGAAAAGGCAGGCGGTGACGGGGTTGACATGGTGGCTTGAGCTGATGTGGGAGGGGCGACATAGAATCCCACGGGCGGATACATTTTCTCATTCAGCGACAAGTGGGTCTTGTAAAACCGACAAACCTTCGCGCCATTGTCCACGAGTAAGAATAATGCCTGAGCATCGTCTGTTTCTGTCATAGAGTCCCCATTACCAGTCTGTTGCCATGTCGGATAGCACGAACTCAGCTTAACATTCTTGTCAACGAGACTCACATCTCCTAGACACAACAAAAACCCTAATAGATCGATCTGGTCGGCACTAACGACCGTTGATGACTCATCTTTTAGATCCACGGACGGATACAGCAGTCCAAACAAATCTTCAAGCTTCTCACGAAGAAAAGTCAGATAATACGCGTCGGCTGTCGAGCGGTCAGCCATCCCGACGGTATGTGGCGACTGCGGCGGCGGAGGACTAGCGCTACCCCTCATTAATGGCGATCCTATGGCGCTTAAAATGGGTGATTTCGGGGCCGTGGCAACTGCCATAGCACCTGCAGACTCTAATGCAACTGCCGCGGCCAAACTCTCGGCATGTTCACGATACCAGACGGCATTAAACGAGTCGAGCGAGTACTTTGTCCTCCAGGAATGTGGTTTTACTGTCTGAATAAAGAGAAAAATGGCCATCTTAAAGACTGGCACTTGTTCTCGTTCAACGTCTACCGGCGTCGTCGTGTCTATCACTTCGTTTTTCACTGGAATCATTCGATGAAAGTGCACCAGCAGCAGCCAAAACGCCTTGTAATCCTGTTCTCTCCATTGATAAATGCAATGTACTGCTTCTTTCCAGGTCGAAAATGTGACCGAGCACAAATTGTCACTTTCTGTAAACGTTCCGTCGGTCTCTAGCATCACAGCGTCATCTCCTGCTGCTCCATCCTGTCCACAACCAGTCTGTAACTTGTTATGCAACGCATCCAGCGCCTTTTTCACGTTCCCAAGCGTTAACGTTTTCGTGTACTTGGACGGGAGTGGCAAGAGCCCAAGCTCAAAGAGCTCCAAACGGAGCCAAATGCGCGGCATATCGTCGCGCCGCTTTCTCTTCTTGGCTGGAGGCGCGGGAATAAACTCAGGGACGTCTCGCCCGCGACTGGAAATCCTAATCTCTGCTGGCGTCTGACCCATGGGCAACGCGTTAGCAACAGAACCTCGTCAAGGTCATGCGACGTCAAATACCGTTCTCTATTCTTCGCACCTTCGTGGTAAGAGCGACCCCAATTTCCCAAGGACGCGAAATCACACGGACGTTCCAATTCCTCGGTTTGCTGCTTCAGTGCCGCAAAGTGCCGTCGCTGTCTGTGTGGACTTTTGAGGCGGAAAGGAGACTATCATACATAATGCAAGATTAAGGGGGTTTTGGAAACGACAGTTTATTTTAGATGTCGAATTGACCAATGAAAAGGAAGAAACGTGGGATGACGACCGGGATTGGTGGAGCATAAAAGATGTTTGACCACACACCTCTAATCATTGATAGTGTTGCCCTATCCTATGCACAGATTATCGCGTTCCATCTGCACATATCATTCACGGTACTCTTCAGTCTTTTTGGCGAATCACATGCCAACCTACTGCATTTCTTCAGCCTCATTAGTCATTGGTCCGATCCATCAATCGCAAAATAACCCGCATTTCACAAATATAGAAATCTGTGTTAAAAAGATTAAACAGTACATTTGTGCTGTGGTTTTATGTAGTACTCCTCCCACCGTAATTAGTCTGTGCCAGACTAATTTCGAACCTGAGTTTTTGAGCTGTGCTACCTTAAATAGTCTTGTGCCAGATTATTAATGGTTTTTTCACGAAATACCTATGCATTTTGATTGGTGGAAATTAATAATATTTGATAATCGGTAGCTGTACCGTGTTTTGAGCTCATATTACTGTAGATTTGGATTTAACACACAGTCAGCATTCTGATTATATACTGTCATCTGATAAAACTCAATTTTGTTCATTTTACGAAAGAAACCATTTCACCTGTCAAATCCGATCACACAAATATGCTGTTATATACCTGATTATTGCGCGTTACGGAATGTAAAAAATACTGGTCGATAGCACGCTCTGCGCTCTTTTGGATATGGTATGGATTGTGGTTGTTGTCAAAATAATAATGGAGATATGAAAGGTCAAGTCAAACTGTTCATTCTTTTTTGAAACAGACAAGTAATGAACACAGACTAATTCAAAGATGTTCGGAAATAGTCTGTGCCAGACTAATTTATAAGTTGGTAATATAGTCTGAGTTAAACTAAGTGTCTCACACTCCCTGTACCATAGCATGGGTACATAGTACCGTAAAACCCTTTGTGTCACACACGACTCCCTAAATAATCAAATACGTCATAGCTAACAGTGAAATAAAGATACTGAGACAGTATCCGGTAGAGGAGTTTGTCACCATTACTAGACGTTTTAATAAACTTCTTGCTCCTGAATTCACGATACAGTTGATCGAATAGATGCATATAATGGCGTTTCTGTAAGTGGAGATTTATCCTGTTGTGCACACGCCATATTTTCATTGCAAAAGGAAGTGCAACGGTCTCAGAAGCTAACAACATTTTCTCTGCATTGACCGGCATCAGGTAAATGAATTTGTATAGCAAAATTATCATACTTCGAAGTATTCTCGTCAATTATAAAGCAAGAATGCAGCAAGACATATTCTATTGGGTTAAGATTTAATTAGAAGTTAGTTTAAAAAATTGATCTTAGGTGTTGTTCTATTCTATAGCAAGAAAAAAAAAGATTAGAAAAACTTGTTATATGCTCCTTATTTGCTTCACAATAGGTAGCTAGCTGGCTGGTATCCAAGCAATCCAGCTAACCGAGGCCACCAACATGCATAAGCAGTATGGGCTTTTCCATCTTGAGAATAAAACTTTGAAGTCGGGTGAACTAGTCGTGCTCTACCTATAGTTTAAAAAATTGCGTCCGGGCGATCTAAAATCTCAGAAAAAAAGTGAATACGGACCTTTTCTTGGCTAGTCACAGCTCTAAAGGCTGCCTAAACCTATATTGGTACGATTTAATTACCAGAGTTATCAAAGATTTATAGTTGAAAAAGTGTTAAAAACTATAATGGTTCACTTTTTGACTTGTATCAATCTTTCTTACGATATCTCTACATCAGCAAGAGCGTATTCAGAACCATTCATATCAGCGGGATATCAGGAAGCTCCCGCCCTCTGTGAAGCTGGTCTACTTTTGACATCATTCTTTACGGTACGCTGTACGTATTTTAGAAGTAGTAGTAAAATGTAGTCTAATTAATCTTAACTATTAGCTACTATGAACATAGAAAATCTAGAGTGAAGATGAGGCTCAGTGGGTGTTGAGCAACGATCATCATTCCGAATTCTGGAATCGCCCTGCTGACGACGAGGTAGGTTGGTATCTGGTGCTGGTTGTAGGTCGTATAAGCACTTTAAACTTATTACAAGTCGGATCCCCTCCTCCCTCGTTGCCGTCGCTCTCTTCGCATATGCTGCTACCGAATCCAGTTGGGTACGGCACTGTTTCCATACAAATTCTAAATGTTCGTAAGCGTTCTTGGTTTGCCCTTGGAATACTGCACTGTTGCGAAGTTGCCAAAACCATGCGATGACGATACCGCAAACCCCCGCCCATATTCGGTTGTAAACTTTTACATACGAATGATCGTACCACCCATACGTTAACATCATCGCCTTCTTCAGATTACTCCCTATCGGAGGGGCTTCCTTCCGCACGATTGCCTGTTCATATTCGTCCACTTGATCCTCACGTATTGCGCAGCCTAACCAGTGTCGCAGAAGCCGCACCCAGAATGCCTTTGCCCGTTGACATTCCCAGAAAATATGCAAGATATCTGCTACAGCACATCTTTGCCGTGTTGCTCCACTCTGGTAGTACGTGTTTAATTGCATTGTCCTGGCCCTATATAGGACCTACACCTGGTAATCAGTTAAAACATTATCATGTTCCCATACCTGTGTCGGCTCGATATCTTGTAAACTATGCCACCATCCATGCTGCTCCGCTGAGTGTGATCAGGACCGAGCCATTACGATAGTTCCTTTTTTATACCACCGGAAGATCCTCTTGGGAGATCTCCGTAGGCTCGTAAATTAATCGGCGAAATGTCCGGGCGGATTAAATTCCCGTGTACTAATCCTGCCATGCCTGCTGGTAAATATCAGGGGATGATATGAGCCAGTGATGGGCCATCTTTAGACGTTGAATTTTGATGGCTACCGATATTGAAATTAGTCCAACTCCACCGGCTCGTTTTGAACAGCAGCGAGATTTTATGTCGGCCGGAATCCCCTTGTACCGTTTTGCCCTAAATAAACATCTTTTGTAAGTGTAGTAGTTGTATTAACACTTCCCGTGGAGGTTAAAAAAACGGGCTGTGAAAAGGATGGAGGAAATAGCAATGACATTAAACAGTTGCACCCGTTCCACTACCGCCGTTGTGCAACTTGTTGCTGTGGCTAATCTTCTCCGCACTGCCTGTAGCCGAATTGCCCAATTAACTGTTCCTAATTCTGTCCATCGAAATTGGTACCCCAGGTATCGAACTGTTTCACCCTCCCATACTACCGGTATACCGTACCATGTTTTTGGTACATAATTCGAATTTAGAAAGACAAAGTTACTTTTGGCAGGTTGGATCTTTAGTCCCGCCAGTTCGCCAAAGCGGTGGACCACCTTCAATGCCGCCGGAACCATACTCGCATGCCGTACAAAGACTGTTGAATCATCTACAAACGCCGTAAAACGGTGTTCGACTGTGCCTTCTCTCTGTAAAGGATGAATTTCTCTAATTGAACCATTCTGGGCCAATGCTAGTGCTAATGGCTCCACTGCAAAATGAAGAGGAGGGGTGCCAGCGGGCATCCCTGACGAATTCCTGATACCACATCCATTGGTGCTGAGAAAGTATTATTCACTAAGAATTCCGCGGTCGTACCAGAATGTAACCTATCCATTAATTCCACAAAGTCATCAGAATATCCAAACAGAGAAAGCACCGTAAGTAAAAAGGGTCGGTCCACTAAGTCGTAAGCTTTACTAAAGTCCAGAAATAACACTCCAGCACTATTTGCATCGGCCATTTTCGGTGCTCCCTGGTAACTTTTGAAAGTCGCCATCATTAGGACTACCACTTTATCCAGCCGTCTGCCTGTCACAAATCCTTGAGGTGAATTCCCGATTAACTGACCTAAGAATTGTTGGAGGCGTTTAGCCAGGATCTTGGCAAAGATCTTATATCCAGTCGTTAGTAATGATATCGGACGATAATCAAGCGCGTTACTTGAATCACCTTTCTTCCGTAAAGGGATGATTATCGCTTTCATGAAGGAAGGAGGGGGGGGCGCCCCTTGTAACACATCATTGCAAAACACAAACCAAGGGATCTACCATTACCGTCGGAAAGTCTTTATAGAAATCGTTTCCCACACCATCGCGACCTGCAGCCTTGTGACGGTCTCCAAACTTTTGATAGACGAATGCACATCCTCTACTGTTATTGGAGATAACAACGCCTGATTTTGCGCTACTGTGACTCGCCTTGTATCTGGTATCCGCATAAAATTGGTAACGGCTTCCTTTAGACAATGACCCGGCACTGTTCGGTGACATGTGCCCATTATGGGTTGCCAAGTCATGGCAAACCTGTCTGGAATGGACAAGTTGTCCGGGAAAGGACGATCGGTATTCGATGAGATTGTTGTTACCGTCTGGTCTTTCTCCCAAACTGCGGTTCGTTTAAAAAACCACCGAATGTCTGCAATCGATCTGTGGAGACGTGATCCTCGCCGAAACCACCTTTCTGCCTGTAACGTTTCCGCTAAGGAGGTAATGATGTGTTGCCGGGTTTGTGCATTAGTATGAGTAGTCTTTTGTAGCTGTGCTGTCTCCGTCTCCGTCGTCTCGACAGCCGCCGTCTCCAAATGTATAGCACATCCCGTACATGATCAATCAGATTATCCCATGTCCTGGCGTCGTAGACAATATTGGGTCGTTGAGAAAGGTGTTCACCAATTGATAGTTGAATTGCCTCCGAGTTTGACCCCTGAAAAGGATACGTTATCCGATTTTGTGCCCTAGGTTGCCTAATACTTGCCGGATCCTTCAACAGTAACATAACTTGGTTATGGTCGGAGTACACAGGTGGGCTGTCTACGTAAACCCATACCACCCATTGTCTCCAGTTATCCGTAACATAAAATCTATCCAGACGGCTCGCTTGTGTGCCCCTCCAAAATGTGAAATGCTCGGTCGGATCTAAGTGCAATTCTGTTAGTGCTGAACCAAGAAGTAATATTGCATCGTGTAAGTTCCAGTATGAGACAATTCGAGACAGGACTGCACTTTCTGGTTTAGTCGAGCGCTGTCCCCCAATCTATCCAGAACTGGTGAGTCGACACAATTAAATTCCCCGGCTAGAATTAAATTATCGAGCCGACGTGGTAGCATCTGCCGTAGCTCTTGAAAAAATTCCTTTTGGGAATGGAGGTCCCCCGTAGGCCCATAAATGTTTATAATGATACATCCATTCCATTGCACTGCAATGAACCGATGTGACCAATTCGTAAAGTTCCACGGGGATATAGCGTGTGCTACATCCGGACGCACTAAAATAGCTACTCCACCTCTTTTCTTGTCAAAAACACTCCAATATGACAGGTTGCTTTTGTCCTGGTATATTCCCCAAACTTGAGCCCATTTTTTTAGCAACCTCTAATTTTTCCGCATTCGTCGTGATGTGTGTTTCTTGGAGAAGGATAATATGAGGTTGATATCCTACATTTCCGAATCGCCAAGCTACTAGCCGTTCGTTTATGTCTCGTGATGCGAAACCTCTCACATTTTGACTAATTATCAAATAGGTAGCCGCAGTTGTTCGAGGATAGTGTTTTACCTGGCTTGGGTCAAATTCCATGTCCCGCAATAACCGGTGCTTGGTATAGGTGTCCAAGGAGGTGAGGTTGTAATAAGAATGTTTCATAATATTAACCATATCGGTGCCCTTAGTACCGGTGTTGTACCAACATATCGGTACCAACTCCTTCCAGTGGTACCAGTAATGTGGTACCGGTACTGGTACCCTGACTTTTTTTAGCTGATTTTATTACTTGCTGCGATGTCATAAAGGAAGTTAGCTGTTTCCAACATGAACTTGATCCCCGTTCGATTGCATCCATATACGCTGCATATTGTGTCGACGTCGTGCGAACCTGTAGATGTCGTTGAAACAACGTAACAATTGAATCCGTCGGGTGATGATCCAGGCCGATAAGTGCTACAACCTGTTCTGCATGTAGGAACGCGCTGAGCAGCCCTTGTGCCAGCACTCCAGTTTGTTTTGGAGAGAGCAGTCGTAATATAGCACTTACTCCATATTTCATTTTCCTTAAGCGCGTCCATTCCTGTCGACTATTTAGGATGGCTAGTTTCTGGGCTTGTGTTGACACCTGTAGGTACCTGTCTTCCCATGTTTTAAACCATTCGGCTGGGATCTTCGCTAGTCCCTGGGTTTTCCCAGTTTCGACCATCGCAATCGAACACTGTTCAGGCCAGTTCTTAGTAAGTTCAGTAAGCACGTTTGAGTGGAGACCTTCAAGTATGTGATATGTGCCTGGGATGTCCTTAAGCAAATGGAGTAGTCGATTGGCTTCAAATTTCACTGCTTTCATCCAGACTGCTTTAGTGGAGGTCATAGTGGGAAAAGTAATACTTGTGTTGCGGAGTTCCACTCAGATTGTAGCGTGTTCCAAGAGGCTGTAAAATCGGCGATAGTAATTGATAAATCTGTTGCTTCCTCCTCACAATCGTTGAAGTCATCAATTAATTCTCGCACGATCGGGAGGGTCTCGTCCGGTGGCTCTTCCATCTCAATGTTTTCCCGTCTGCATACTCGTTTTGAGCTGTAATGATTTTCCTCTGACTCGTCCCTGTCTATCCCCTCTGAATTTTGCGAATCCGCTGGAACAAATTCCGATCCTGAGGATTGTGAACTTGGGAGCAGCAGGGTCTCGGGTTCTGGTTGATTGTCCTGCCATACTTTGCTATACCATTGATGCAGTATAGGTTCTGAGATCTGGTATTTTTGTAAAAACCAGGTGCGTGTGGAAAAGTCATCCAAGTCCGCACTTAATAGGTGTTCCTGCTCTGGAAGCGACAACTGGGTGACAGTATCTGTGAGAAAGTGCAGGACTTCTTTCATCCTCGGATCGCCAGTTCTAATAATTTCATGAATATCACACTTGAGGGCATGGTGGATCGTTGGGCCCTCAAGGCGGCTGATGATATCATCAAAATCGCCTTCCCACGAGTCCGGGTCCCACGGGGATTCTGATGCAAAGTCGTCGTCTCGACGTTATCCGTGTACTGTAAGAGTCTCCGAATGTTCCTCTGTACTACATGTATTATCTTCCTCCATCGATACATCAACTTCTATAGGTTCTGTTGCACTCGAACCTGCTGAGTTCTCCGTTAAGAGGTTACCCGGTTGAGCCTTGGGTTCCTTCTCGTCATCATAGTCTTCATCGCTGCTACTTGTTCCCATATCAATATCATCTTTTACCATTTCTCGATTTCCAAAAAGTAGGGCTGAGTAGTGTTCCCCCCGAAATGTAATAAAAGAGGTAGCTTGGTCGCAGATCCGTCAGATTTAAATACCTCCATATAGTGCCTGATTTTGTCACAAAATGCTTGGGTCGTAATGGGGTATTCCCCGCTCATTTGGTATTTCTTGTTTTGAAACGTCCGGGTTTCAGGAGTGTACATTAACACTCCTGGTGAAGTGCCCTTTTTCGCTTGGCTTATAACAAAAATCTCTTTCTGCGATAGGGTGCTAACACTACGAGACCCTTCTTGTGGATCCTCCGTATTTTGGTTTGCTTCTTGGGCGTTCCGATTATTTTGCACCTCCATTCTGGTATCCTTTTGTCCCGACAGGTCTATCCCACGATTCGACTTTCGAATATTCTCTTTCAAGCTTGAGATAAATTCTTGCTTGCCTTGGTTCTTCTCCGGTGTCGTCTTTTGGGGAGAGGTATTTTCAGTTTTCTTCCGTTGCTTCACTGTTACCCATTCAGGTGGTGCACTCCGGGCAGGATGTGCACTATGCGCCCGGGCTGGCTGTCCATTTTCTCCTTGATGAGATGGTTTCGGGTCCCCCTATGTAGAATGATGCGAAGGATCATCCTTGTGCTTCGTCATGTAGCAGCAGGTGTTTCCTTAGCTTCCTCCGCTATCCTGGCTTGATCCAGCTGTTCCCGTGTGCGATCTACTTGTTGACGTAAATCCTCCATGCTAGTGAAAGTTGCACCCGGAATGGTCAATGTTTTAAGATCCTCGGGTTTAACCCTGGATACAGTTAGTTTTAAGTAAATCGACTAACGGTGTCGTGCATTTGCGCATTTGATGCCCCGTTTCTCCACATCTGATACATTGAGTCCGGCCCTTTATGGAAGGGTGTTCAATAACTATCATGGTGTGGCACCAATATAAACGCTTAATCCCTGCTAGTGCTGATGGGCATGTCTCAGATTCGACAATCAGCTCCCAAAGTGTCGACGTGTCTGAGAAGGGGCCGCTCTTGTCAGATCGTCCAGTTGAAAATCCATTCCAAGAATAGACTTTAAGAAACTGGTTAACTTTAATAAATCCATTGAGCGAGTGATATTCTTGAGGATGCATGAGTAAAAGCCATTGTGGCTATATTGTTCCCCATCATGATCTACTTGAGCACCCCACGCTGTTTTCCCTGGGGACCGTTCTTCATGATGGAGATTTCGTAGTGAATGTTCGTACCGGGGAAAGGGGACCCGAACCCCTGTAATTTTTTTTGCCATTTCTCTCGTGAAAAAATGAAAATACAGGGAGTAATCACCCACACTGTAGCTAATGTTTTTAACTTGTGCCACCATCTGCCATAGTGCAGGTGAGCCCGTCCCCCTAGTGGATGCTGCCGTTGCTATGCTCTCTTGGATGCACTTCGTACTTAAAAACGCTTCTTTAATCGGGCTTTCGCCTCTCAATTCCATCACTAGACATCCTTCCACTTGCGCTCTGATAGTGTGGAGAAGACGTACTTGCTCATCGGTTTTCATTATTCTCTTTAAAAATTGAGGTAGTTGGCGGGCAATGATATGCCCCTCAACCAAACCCTGTACAATTCTCCACTCGTCATCCGTTCCTTCTCTTAATTGTGTCGGTGCAAACTTTCCATAGGTCTTCTCACATACTTCTCTCAATCGAGTAATTTCACCCGCCGAAAACACATCCGTTTTAAAAAGAAACGGCTTCGTGAGGATCTTCGCACTCAGTGGTTTTTCCGTAGCTGGTTTCGCGGTACTAGGCCCAGCTACTTTGTTAGCCCATCCTTTTAATACAGGCGGAATCATGTCAGCCTTTATAACATGTTCTTGGCCGATATTTTTCCACAAAATATTTTCAAATCCTTGTGATGAACGCTGGGCCACTAGTGCAGCTCCTACAACTTTGTGTCTCCAGATCGTCCATTCATTACCATTTTCCGTTACAATAATCTCAAAGTTATCGAGTAAACGCTCCAATTCCACAGGTTTTAAGAGCGGAAGGCGTTTAGGAGCCTCTGACAAACGCGTTAGTGGTCCCTTAACTTTCACATAGATTGCTGCAAATAGATCCTGCATTAATTCCATCCATGCTTGGACCCGAGGACGTGTGTTTGTAGCAAGCCGTAACGCTGTTTTAAGCGCTACGGCAAGTGCCTCAGGGTCCAGCACTGTGTCAATGTCTATCCCGGTACTGCCCGTATTTGGTACTCCCTTATCCGTTAAATCGGAAGTGGGAGTAATTTGTGGTGTACTAGGTTGTACCCCCGGTAATATATCGGTACCTGGTACAGTTTCGGTACTTTGTACCAGTTGTTGGATTTCGGTACTAGGTTCCGGTACTTTTGTACTGATATTATTACCGGTATGCGAACCGGTTGTCAATATTCCGCTGGTCATTGATGTCGAAAAATTGTGCTCCACTCGTTCCGACATTATCTTTCGATGATGAAGTCTCTCCCGCAGAGTCATCCCTATTATATTTGTTCAACCCGTCGGGTTGTACTTCTGTGCTCGACCCCGGGTCCGGGGTCATCAGCTGGCTTGGATATGGTATCCGTTCTTTCAGTCATGGTAGCCCTAAACTCTATGCTAGATAGGGGCTGTTTCGCAAATTTAGAACTACGCTGTACGTATTTAACCCTAGGGCCAACTGTGCCAGACTAATTAGGAAGTTTTGAGAACTCACTATTTTTTCTTCACCTAAATTAGTCTGTGCCAGACTAATTCCGAACACAGCCTATTTTTGCACACAGACTAATTACGGTGGGAGGAGTGGTCTGTGCCAGACTAATTTCGAACCTGAGTTTTTGAGCTGTGCTCAGGGTTTCGAAATTGCATGCAGTTTATTATAAGTCGCATACTCACATGCAAGTTGCATGCAACGTTGCGTGAATATCACGTGAGAAACGAATTTCCGATAGAGCCGCCTAAAGCGACGTATTATAGATAAAGGCGCTTTGATCAACGATAGGCAGCTTACTTATGTCGTTACTGTTGTAGAGAGACAGAAGAAGTTACGCAAAAATTTGAACACGGAAGATGGGTCTATGACCGGTCACGGTCTTGGTCGGCGTGAAGGGTTACTACTTTCTATCAAAATCTTACTTTTGAGAAATACTGATCAATATAAATAATGAAAAGATAGCGGGGACAAAAAGCTGTACGTGGCTGAGAGCCCTTCTTAGCTCTGAACGTTCTTCATTTTCAGCAGAATCACTACTGTTAATGTCACTGATCTCGCTCCCATCATCATCATCATCACAGACGAAAGAAAATTCGAAAGGATCATCACAAGAAGAAAGTGTCCCTCCCAGATCTGGAGGTCTTGCTATACCACCGCTCACACCAGGGGTAGCGGCTTCATGATCATCTTTCATAAGTAAGACTAAATGGGTGAAGATGATGACAGGTAAGAAGCAAGCAAATCCGGTAAAGGGATAAGGATGTTTGATTATATCAACTCGGTATTAGTTTTTTTTTACAACCTTTCATTCAAATCCCCAATCGAGACTCTCATATCCAGGCCTCTGCAAATTAGGATGTGCCTTACAAAAAGGGCCAAATATCCTAACTACAGAATTTGAAAAGTCCTAGTTGAAAACAACATTTAGGTCGAATGACGACCCCACAATACATAATCCCTGGAAACCTCAGGACTTACTTGCTCTGGTCAGAATAGAAATGCCAGACACAATGACATTTTTGTGACTTGGTGCGTCTTCACAAACTCTGGATGATGATGGAATTGGTAAAAATACTACCTCCTTACACAGAATTGCTAATAATTTTAAACTGTGATGGGGGCAGAAACCACTACAATAATTATTCCGAAAGTATACGAAGGAGCAATAAGGACGACAAACCGAAGAATTTTATAAACAAATAAATATGCCTCCCACCACAGCCACAACCTATAAGACATAGCCGTAATGAAAGTGCCGTAAACCTTTCAAGCGTCAGATACGTGAAATCAAAAAGGCTTAGCACACTTTACGACGTACACGACCATTAAGCCAGCGATTGCAAAGTCATTCATACAGAGCAGACCCTTGCGTCCATTTAGTGAGCAAAGGTCACCCTAGCTGCAATTGTATTTAAGTGGTCACTATAGTATGCTCCATATATTAAATGCATGCCCTAATTGTTATTTTTAAAAGTCTACTTAAGCTCAAAATAGGAAATTAGGAAAAAGTCCTAACTTAAGTTACAGTAGTTTGCAGGCCTTCTCATATCCCTACCCCTCAGCTGAAATTATGGGATCACAGCGATAAATTGCACCCGCAATTTGCAGGGGTGCAATTTGCGATCTCGCAAGGACTCGAAACCCTGGCTGTGCTAGTACGGAGTACTAGTATGTGCCAGACTATTAATGAGCACAGACTAATTAAGGGATGTTCGGAAATAGTCTGTGTCAGACTAATTTATAAGTTGGTAATTAGTCTGGGTTAAACTAAGTGTCACACATACAGCCTGTACCATAACGTGGGTACAGAGTACCGTAAAACCCGTTGTGTCACATAGGACTCCCTAAATTACGCCATAGCTAACAGTAAATATGGAAATAAAGATACTGAGACAGTATCCGGTAGAGGAATTTGCCGCCATTACTAGACGTTTTAATAAAACTTCTTGCTCCTGAATTCGCTGGTCTAACGATACAGTTGATCGAATAGATACATATAATGGCGTTTCTGTAAGTGGCGATTTATCCTGGTGTGCGCACGTCACGTTTTCATTGCAAAAGGAAGTGCAAAGATCTCAAAAGCTAACACAATATCTTCTCTGTACTGACCGGCATCGATAGGCTGCCAAGTAATAATAACTTCTGTAACGCCGTGTCAGTTTTTGACCAGCTCTAAAGGCTGCCTAAATCTATATTGGTACGATTTTATTATAAAAACTTCGATAGCCATAATCTGATGAATTATGTTGCTATCGTGTAAAGCACATACGGATGTTGTATTTGGCGTCGCAAAAGTTCATTATGCAATCAAAATCTTGTTTATTTCGAGTTTT
Source organism: Sclerospora graminicola (assembly GCA_001887855.2). NCBI lineage: Eukaryota > Oomycota > Peronosporomycetes > Peronosporales > Peronosporaceae > Sclerospora > Sclerospora graminicola. The sequence goes on along the minus strand of MIQA02001544.1, from coordinate 30,553 downwards.
CATATAGTATCTATCTATACTGTAGTCACCTTATGTACTTGAGTATTGGCACAAGTGACAACGTTTGAAAGAATTTTGGGCGCTTAAAGCTCCCAAACAGTCTTTATTTCTTCGTTGGTTGGTCTTAAATCGTCTTCTGGTCCTTATTTTCCTTGGAGAAACTCAATGCTATTTGTTGACAGCACAGAGCGAACACCCCCACCTACGTCCTTGACGTTTTAATCGAAATTATGGATAGAACAAGGGATGACAGTACCCTGCATTTTACTTTTGCGGCTCAAAGACGAATGCTCGAAGACGACTTCATTTCTAGGCTCTCTGCTGGAGATCTCGCATCTGAAGGTGGACGGAAGTGACGCCGAAAAGTGGGGGCTTCAGAAGTAAAAATACTGCAAGGCGGCAAAGCTTCACTGCGCTTAGATTGGAGCTACTTTGCTTCAAGACTTGTGTTTTGTGAGCCCCGAGGTGGCTGCGCGAGTGACAGACATGGCGCCACTGACATGCGATGCATATTACGGAGCGCATTCCAAAGTGGTCGTGCCTCGGAGGCATCTTTTTTAACGTGGCTGGCAAAAAACATAAAGTTGTGAGCCCGTTTGCTGTTTATAGCATTTAATTAGGGAAAACTATTAGAGCCTAGACACTAGAATTATCACAGTTTTATAAAAAAAAGCTGGAAAAGTGTCCAAAATATAATGTTTATTTTTTCTAGACCTGTATCAATCTTTCATACGATATCCCTACTTCAGCAAGAGCGTCTTCAAAACCATTGACATCAGCGGGATCAATTTGCAGGGAGCCCGCGCCCTCTTTGAAGCTACTCTGTTTTTGACATCATTCTTTACGGTACGTTCTACGTACTTTATGGTACAGGGGGTCAACTGTGCCAGACTAATTTTGAGAACTCACTAATTTTTCTTCACCTAAATTAGTCTGTGCCAGACTAATTCCGAACACAGACTATTCTTGCACACAGACTAATTACGGTGGGAGGAGTACTTACAAAACCAAGTTGGTTCGACTTTGGATTTTCGTCCACGGTGGAGGTGGAACCTCAACCCGCAATCTCGGAACCATTACACCAACCGAGGTTGGTACGTTTTGAAGGTAGGTACTTTGTAGTACGTAAAACTAGCCTATCAGTGCGTATCTACGAATTTCCAACCGTGAGAACGTTTTTGCATTTGGTCGGAAATCGAAAATGCTACAGTAAAATGTGTCATTAGTGTGGGTGGGAAAATACCGCGGCCATCGGAAAGTTCTGAAGGTGTTTTTTTTTTCGACCAATAGGATCGCAATATCTTGAATATCATGTTATCGCTGCTACTACAGTATATATCCGTATTATTTTGAGGTTCGACACAGTGTATAATACTGTATTAATACAGTATTAGTACAAAATTACCGTAAAAGTTGGGTTAAGTGGGACACACGGATCAAATGGGACACGACAATCTGTATTGGTGACATTCCACTTTCACATCAAAGAAACGAAATGCTTATAACAACTTATAGGACGGAGGTCATGATTACCACATAACCCCAGTAAAAAGTCACAAAAACATAATTTAACGGTCATTCACCGGTCATCTGGTTTTGTGATAGTCCACAACAAGTTCTAAATTTGCAACATCGGCCCCGGATCTATCTAGAGATCAGGGTTTAGGACTACAATGCAAGATACGAGAGATGCCCCTGGGCCAAAGGAAGACTCAGGTCTGTTTACAGATCCGGATAATCCAGAGGTAGAAGGCATTCCAAAGCGTGATAGGGCGGTAACAGGCCACACGGACGAAGTGGTTGCCGAATCGCCTGCATCGCACGACCCGGACGATTCAGCGCCCGAGGCAGACGATGATACCGATACAGTAATGGAACCAGTAGAACCGGTTGATCAACCGGCAATCCCGGTACCGGAGAGTGCAACATCAAAGGAGGATAGTGGCACGATATCGGTAATACCGGTAGTAACCCACCGGATTTGAAGAACAAAGATTCAAAACTGACTCAGATGAATCAAGTAGAAGAATTAAGTAAGGCAGCTGCTCCAAGGAAAGACAGTGTCGAACTGGCGGTCTCACAAGAGCCGAAAAGTTTAGCGCAGGCATTGCATACAGCACTCAGTCAAGCAGTAGCGACGAAGCCTCGGGTACAGGCTTCGCTGGACCTGACTCAAGATCTTTTCTCTTTGGTATACGTCAAGGCACGCGGACCTGTATCACGTCTTTCCGAAGCAGCCAAACGGCTACCGAATTTGAAGAAACAGGAAGTGGAGCGACTGCTTGATTATTTCGAACTCGTGGTAGTGGATGCGAAGCAGGACTGGGAGGTATGGAGGAAGCAAGTTGTGCGTTCAGCGTTGTTGGCGCAACGGTCGGCCCAAACGTTTGAAGGCATCTTATGGAAAATTATTGGTTAAGCGAAAGTTAGAGGGCGGATTTGGTGCCAGCGCCTTTGAAAGGATGGATAAATAAAGTGCCTGGCCGGGATGCGGCAGAATCTGTGGAAAAAATCGAGCAGAGGGCTTTTCTATTTAAGACTGAGATTTTTTCATCTGAGGAAATTTTACGTCTACGAAGTGTCTGTGAAATGAACTATGGCAAATTTGCCCCGATGATGGCTCGTGAGGGAACGCCGGATGAATGGCGAATAGTGCAAGGTTTGGTGGAAGGCACTATTATCGCGAAACAAATGCCTCAATTTTTGAGAATAATTATGAAGATTGATGAACAGGTGCGGCTAGTGCACGCAATTCATGCTTAAGTTGAAGGATGTTTGCTGATGGATTTACGTGGTGAGAGCATCATCAAGGAAGCCTTTCTAAGCACTAAGTGCATTCAAGAAAGTATTGCAACAGCAGCGGCAACTCGAGGTTCTGGGTGTGTGGCTCTCTGGAAAATGGTAGCAAGTCAAGAACATTAGTTATGACAGTGACAATCACGCGCTTTACTTCCATTTTTTACGAGGGACATGGCTAAGAAATATGAAGGTGTGATTGTACCATTTCATAGATATGATTATCCATTACGTAACCTACATCAGCAGGCACAACCAGCGGGATGCTCGGCATGGGATACTCGTGACTACACACGTATTGCAGAGTGGGACAAACCTCAGCCAGATGTGAGTTTCGTGTAGCTTAGTGGCCGACAATATGTAACCTCTAGTCTATTTGGCGTCATTTCTTTGACTTTAGGTGACCAGATATCCCCCCAAGGCAAAAAAAAGGATTCGAAAGAGGATGTTATCTGCGTTACAGTGGTTTCTTCATCGGCCGAGGCACTACAAACGTCAGCAAGACGCAAGCGAAGAACGACAAAAAGCAGCGAGAATACTTCTCCATCAGACTGGAAGTTACTGATATTCAAACGTCTAGAGGAAGGTCTGTTAGCTGTGGGAGTTTTTCCATATCAATGTTCAATACATACAGCGATACAACGGGTGTTCCACTTTTCTTACGATCCTATCGTGTTTCGCGCAACAGATGAGCGATGTTAAGACCCTATTCAAAGCTAAATACATTCATGGACACCCGACTCCTGGACATACTTGGCAAGTCGATGCTATCCCAATCCGGAGACCAATGTAATGCCTCTGTCTGACAAAGACGAGACTTGGAAAAGCACATTAAAAGCCGATCTTGCTATTGAGGCTGTCTTTGAAGACTTGGCCCTTAAGCACAAGCTTCTATCGGATCTTGAGAATTTCGTGCCGAAGGAATGTGTTATTGCGATCAATACGTCAGCTCTCCTATGCTGACCATTGCGTCTGCTTGTAAGCGCCTGGAAAACGTGATTGGCGTGCATTACTTCTCGCCTGTACCCAACATGCCGCTGCTGGAAATTATTCGCCATGCCGGTACGAGCGACGTTTCCGCTGGAAAGGCGGTTGATTTGGGACTTCGCCAAGGTAAGGCAGCTATCGTGGTGAAGGATGTGCCATGATTTCCGATGGAACCTTTCATGGTAAGAAGTTGTAATATCACAGTGCTGTAATACGCAAAAGAAGGTGGGCTGGAGTTTATTCCATCGCCATTTTATTTACTTTAACAAAGAGTAACTGTACACATAGTGGCCCCAATTCCTGCAAAGCTGCCGTGTATGGTCCGATCCCAGGAATCGCTAGTAATTGGTCAACTGTAGGTGGCTGCTCGCCTTTGTAGTTCTTCACCACGTATTTCACACCAGCATGCAAGATCTTAGCACGCCCCCTGCCTAGCCCACAAAGCATTCACTTCCTGCAATCACATCAAAATTCACTACGTATTGCCAATATATAATCGCTTGAACACACAAACCAGCCACGTACATCTTCAGTTGCTTCAGCAAGGGGTTGGAGACTTATCAATCCAGCGCATAAAAAACCCACCTCGAGTCTGCTGAAGCACGATCTTTGATACCCACATCTCGTAAGGTGTCACTCGTCTTGGCTTTGCTTCACTTATGTCTTTGTAATAGAAGCAGCCTTATATACTTCCTCCTGCTGTACATGCGGCATTTTCAAAGCATCTAGGGCAATTTTCTTTCTGGCATACGAGTTCGATTTCGTTTGGCTGGTATGTGTTACCGTCGTCAAATATGGAGGTGGATCACCTCGTCACGGAAGTTTTCGGCGGTTCGCGCCATACCATTCAAGTAGATGCCCAGCAACTCCGATGGCCTGAAATCGTGTCGGTCAACTTCGTGTAGAGTGCACGAATACTTCAAGTCGCATTCAATTGCATCAGAATTGGTCAGACCCTCAATGTCTGGTTGACCTGCAGAATCATATTTGCCTCGATCCGGAGAACTGTGTGTGTGAGTGTAACAGGATTACATGTACCGTATTTTCAAAATGAATGTACCTCCTTTTGTGAATTGTTCGTAATTCCCAGTAGTATATAGATCCGTATGTATCAAACGTCTGTATAATACACTGTATTATACAGACGTATTATATAGCATTTAAAATACATACGTATTTAACGTTTTTTTTCTTTTCGAGCTAGATTGACAGGGATCGACTGTAAGGTTTGAAGCCCTAGGACACCCTAAACTAGCGTAGAAATAGCATTTTTACAGTATTGAGTCTAAGTATTACAAGACGTAAGATGAAATGATAAACACATATATTTTCAATATCACTCACTACTTTAAAACAACACTTTAATTCTACTTAGGAAGGACAAATCACTTCCTTCAAACAACATTAAATATTAAGATATGCAGATTTGTACTGATAACTTATTTTAACGCACAGTTTCACCACAACTGAACGGCCTCCACTAAAATGCATGCCCTTCGTCTCTTTTTGTCGTTGGATGGGCTTCTTCTCCTCTTTTTAACCGTTCTCATGGTTTACTACGGCAGTAATAAGCACCACAACATGTCCTGTGGTGGGGATTCAAATTTGGTGATCCGGCAGATCACCGGGTAGATCGACTGATAGGACATGTTGTGGACTACTAGTAGTAGTAAAATGTAGTCTAATTAGTGTTAACTATTAGCTACTATAAGCTTATGAAATCTACTATGTAATTTAGGCTCAGTTTTCATGGTCGTGTTCCTGACAGCCGTCATGAGCAATCCCTCTTGTTGTCGACTCTGGAAGGCCGGGTCCGGTGCTGGGGTAAGGTCGGAAAAGCACTTTACACTGATCTTCAGTCGGATCACCTCTTTTCCGGTTTCCATCAATTTGGATTCGCATTCTGCAACTGCTTCCACTTGAGCTCTGCATTGGCGCCACAGAAACTCTAAGTGGTCAAAGGCAGTCTTAACTTGTCCTTGAAAAACCACTTGATTCCGCAATTGCCACATCCATGTTGTCGCAATTTCACAAACACCTTTCCAGAGTCGGTCAAATACCTCACAATAGGTTTCATTAAACCAACCATGTTTATCCATCATCGTCCGCCTGATATTTTTCCCAATCGGTGGGGCTCGTCGTGTCACGATTGCTTCCTGGAAACCAGCTAATTGTATGTCTGTAATGGCTTCACCTTCCCATTGTTGTACTAAACGCCTCCAAAAGTTCTGAGACCGCTCACATTTCCATAAAATATGCTCAACTCCAGCGTGCTCGCTTGTACAACGCTCGTCCATCAGACACCGCTGGCCCCCATGCTCTCTCACGTAGAAAGTGTTAAGTTGCATGGTTGCCATCCGAAACTGTACCCACACTTGGTAGTTAGTTAACATGTTGTCATGTTCCCATACCTGAGACGGTTCCACATCCTGTATCATGGTTCACTGATTACTTGACTCACACTTTCGTTTCCACCTATCCAATAAAGCAGGCAACTGTTGGGCAACTCCATGATTATACATCAGCCCGAAGGACATGCGTAGTTTCGGCCAAATCTTCCAAGTACGAATCGTTTCTTCTACTTGCCAGCCCATTAGATGTAAAGCTGGATGGGGCTGAAACACAATTACCTTCTCATGCAACTCCTGCTCAGCTTCCTTGTCAGTCATACAACAACTCGATATCTTCCACAGAATTCCATCTGCTTGTTGACGCACTTTCACTCTCTCCGGACGTGTGCAACTATCCCCAATGATATGTCCCGGGGATTCAAGTGTCCAATTAAACCCTTCTAACGATGTCGGTCCAATACACATACGAATCATGGGCTGTTCCTTCATATAGTGTCCCACTTCCACTCTAGGCGAAGCTAGTATTACCGCACACAGCCATCTACCTATTTTCGATCTCGTATGCGACTTCACATCCACACCTTGAACCTGCCATATATACGAAGTAGTCGTTAGGCTTAGTATTCGTAGGGTCCCTATCATTGTAAGTGGAATCCGGTCGTATTTCCTCGCCCCTAATTCCATTGCGCTTTCCTCTAGAATCCAGGGATTTCATGCCCAACAATAAGTCCCCCAGAAAGGCACCACGTGACTCGGCATAATCTCATGGTATGCATAGTCATCGATATCGAGGCTGATTACGAAATGTTCCCCCGGAACCAGCTGCCCTCCACGTGCACCAATCCTCGATTCCATCTTTTTGACCGCTTGGGGCAGAACTGAGGCTATATACTTATCTAGTTGCTCGCAGTCGCTTCTTCGTGGACCTAACCATTCCATGACCTCCCGTTGTAAACTGCGAGTCATACTTGATTCGGCACTACGCCCTGCTTGACAGACTTTAAACCCTTTAACCGGCGTCAAAATGTGCTCCACCCCCTCACCTGGTTTGATCCCTACTTGGTCCAACCACGCCTGTTGGTAAATGTCCCTTGCCGCTAGTAACCACTGACACGCTAGCTTTAATCTTTGCACCTTCGAAGCTACGGGTATCGAAATTAGCCCAACTCCACCAACTGCGTGTGGAGTACGTCGGAGAAATCTTATGTCTCCCTTTCTCAGTCTTCGTACTTTTACACCATAGGAATGCCTTCTGCATGTTGACCAGTTCTTGTAGAGCTTCCGCTGGGGTTTCGAACATTCTGGCTGTGAACAGAATGGAGGGTATCGCTATTACATTAAACAGTTGTACTCTTTCCATTATCGACGTGCCACATGTCGTCGCTATCGCCAATCTCCTTTGGACACAGCGTAGTCTTAGTGCCCAGTTAACTGTTTCCAAATCCGCCCATCCAAAGTAATAAACCAGATATCTTATCGTGTCTCCCTCCCGTAATACCGGTAGATTGTACCATTTTTCGGGTACAAAATTTGAGTGTAAAAACACACACAAATTTACTTTTAGCCGGCTGAATTTTTAATCCTGACAGATCCCCAAAGCGTCTGACCACTCCTAGTACCGAGCACCAGTGGAGCTCCTCGCACGATCCTTGACCGTATGCATTCGCTGTTGGCCATCTTCATAGAACGTCAAGACGCCTTGGCTCTCTGCTAGTCGGACCCGGGCAGCACTGGGAATCTGACCCAACGCAGCTGACCTGGTCCAGCTGCGCTGGTGCTCGCTGGCCCACATAGCCTCCCGCTCTGAATCTGACCTGCACTTGTTTTGCATCCTCATGCCGATCCGATAATTATTCGTGTTCTTCCAGAGATATCGTCCATGGCTAACGTCCCGACACTCTGAGCTGGCTCAGAGAAGCTTCCCCGACTGGCAATGCTACTAATCAAAAGGTTGGCCTATCATGAATGTGCCGGTTAATCGATACTGAAGTCACTTATCCACATATTAAGCAATTCCGCTCCCCGGTGAAGATTCCGCCCAAGAGCAACCCTCGTCCCGCTGCCTTAACCGGACATCTTAACCTTTTGTCCAAGAGTCCACAAGGAGAGTGTAACCGCCAGTGCTGACGGGTACAGAAGGTGAAATTAAAGAGATGGATCACCCCAGTCGTCACAGCCAAGGTGATGGTAGTGACCGGTCGGGTCAGCACAATGCTGACTGGATCACGACCTAGATGGAAGTACCCCCTCCGACAGTCGGTCATCTGCCCCCCCCCCCCGTGGGTGTTCGAACCTCGGAAAGAAATTCCGAGATCGACTACCCCACATCAGCGTCATGGTCTACCCCCACACGAGCGCGTGGGGGGCCGTATCACTACCCTGCACGGACAAACAAGCCCCACTGGCAACGGTAACATTAAATGGGGCATTGACTGGGTGAAAATCGGAAGAATCATCACGGTCGAAAGAATGTGGCTGCTAGCACTACTATCTAGCAGCCATCCCGGTAGTTCGTTCACAAATCCGGTGCTGCAACTACAAACGGGTTCTCATCAGCTTCCGTCGATTTCAGACACTGTTGGCGTTTATGAGTGACTTGGTTGCACTCATAGCAGTTCCCTGAAAACTTCGGCTTGCCTTGCTGCTGCTGCCGTTCCACCATCCCGACGACCTTGAGAAACACTTCGTTCACAATTGCTTGCACGCCCACGCTGAACCTGCAGCGTGGAACGGAAAGCACTTTCTTGCTTCTCGCTTCTTGAAGACGTCATGCTTGTGACTGTACCTCTCTTTTACGTCGTACAAGCTCAGCCCCGCACTGGCCTCGATGATCTTCATTATGTCATCGAAATCCTCCGTGTGACTGCCGAGGCGACTAATGATCTTCTTGACGTCATTCATGTATTCACCGACCGCTGCAAGTCGCAGAAAAAGGTCGCCAAACCTTAAAAGATGCTCAATAAGATCGTCACCTGGAATCATCCGAAGCTCGTGTAGCTTTTTGCGAATTTGTAGGCGGTTGTGGAGACTGCGCTTTACGAAGAATTTGCGCAAGATTTTCCACGCTTTGAGTGCGGACATGGCATCACAAATTAGTGACTGATACATGGGGCTGAGCCGCTTCGCGCTCACTTGCCAATGCCCCGAAATCGTTGACTTTCCATTTGGGTGATGCGATCGCCCCATCGGTCTAGACAGGGCAACTTCTTCGTCGATGTGCCTTAACAAGCCTTTCTGCGCGAGAGTCATCCGGGTGTCAGTCAAACCCCTACGTAAAATAGTTGTCATCTTGAAAAAGGGCTTGCGAGGCAATGCTTGAGGATTTAACCTGTGTAGGAGCACTTCACCTTTCATTCAAGTGCCCTGCAAAGACGTTCAAATTGACATTATTCATTTTAGTGACAGCAAAAAATGTGTTGCCATGGTAGTATCGTGGTTATACAGCCTTGTTGTAAAAAGTAGTCTATTAAGGCTTAAATACTGTTAGCTTTTGTGAAAACGAAAGGAATTTTCCTTGTCATCCAACGTCGTGCTGTATGTTGAACTTTAGCTTTTATTTTCGTCATTAAGCTTCTTAGCCAAATATATTTCCACGTAGCATTACCACGCTATATTTGCGCTAATCCAAACGTTATCTCCACAACACCACTAGTCGAAACTAAAGAAGCGCGCAAACACTTGCGAAAAGTATAGTAAAAAAAACTAAAAGGTCTCTTGCCAAGGGGGAGGGAAATGTAAAAGTTAATATATTTAATTAGGACTAAATATAGTTAACCTAAATATATGTAATTTGATACTACCTATTTTAACCAAGGCGCAACTTCAAACATAACAATGTAAGACTTGCATCTCGCTGTCGAGTCGCTGCATTTTTTTTACACTCCTTCTCGCCTTGAACCTAGCTGAAAATAGTTATATAATTTGTAAATCCCCTAAACCCACCTATTCCTGCAATACCTGCAGCCTCGGTACACCCAAACGTTTTGTGAAGAGATCCGCAATCATCTCTTGCGTGTTCTTGTACTTGACATTGATAACGCCGTCCTCGATCTTCAAGATCATGAACTTGACTCTTACGTCCCCGTACTTCATCTTCGACGAACTGTTCTCACCTTCCAGATATTTTATAGCCGCTTGATTTTCCGAAAATAGTGTCATAGGTAGTTTGGCCTCTTTTTCAATAATTCATAAACTCCAATCAGCTCGCACTCCATCTGTGATGCCGCGTAGAACTCTACCTCCATAGTAGATAGCGTAACGCGCATCCTTGTCGCCTGCATATCCAATAGATCAGTATCCCATTTAGCATCGTAGCACCTCCAGTGACTGATTTTATGTCTATTTAATATCCCGCGAAGTATTCGTCGCTATACGCTTCTAACGTAATTATTCCATCGTTATCTCCACTCTTAGTAACTTTCATCTTCAGCCTTAAATGCTTCATGTCCTTCGAAAAACGTAATATCCGTTTAACCAGGTCCCAATCGAACTTGCTTGGCGCGTGCGCCTGTCGCGTCGCCTTGTGAACTGCAAACGCTAGATTTGGTGTGGCATCGCGCGATTCACAGTAAGCCCCCCCACTAACAACTGGAAACATTTAATAGTGGGCGGTCCATCTTAAGTCATCGCATCCAAAACAACTTGTTTCTCTATCGAAAGGTTTTCGTATTCACTCCAATAGGCGGTCTTACGCTGTTTGCTTCCGCCATGTTTTGTTCTTCGAGCAAGTTTTCAATCATTAAATGTTGGTCCAGCATGTATCCATCTTCATCGCTATACGTGATCAGCATTTCCAAGAATTTTGAAACCTCTCGAAGGTCCTTAATTCCAATCCCTTCATGCCTTCAAAAAATTCTATCACGCATTGCCCTTCACTTCCCGTAACCAGTAGGTCAATCGACATACACGCCAACCACAATAATCTTCTCGTCGATGTGCTTGTAATATAACCACATGTCCGTGTAGCTCTGTATGAAATTTAAATCCATGTAAGAACCGATTCCATAAACACCCCGCCTGCTTGAGGCCGTACAGCTACGTCTTAGAAATTTAAATCCATGTAAGAACCGATTCCATAAACACCCCGCCTGCTTGAGGCCGTACAGCTACGTCTTAGCTTTAATGCCAAGCTCTCCACTCCTTCTACCGCAAAATTCTCCAATGTTCTTGCATCTACAACCATGTCATAACGTGTCAATCCAGGGGCTGGAGGCTAACCCGAAAGATATTGGGTCACTCGGTAACTTACCGTTTACCAGATCGTTAAAGATAAACAAATAGATCTCATGTTCTTCTTCCAAGGCCTTCACGTAAGCATTGTGGATGTACCCATGTAATGCTCTAACCTTCCACTTCCGAGAGTGCGAGAATAATCTTAACCATACCCTTGTCCATCACTCCTGCAAACGTCAATTCCTAATTAACTCCAAACCATTCTTCATTGCCACACGCCACCAATCTCGCTTTGTACCTTTACAAATTTCCATTGGCGACCATCTTCGTTTTGAAAACCCACTTCGTGTGCAATGGCGTGACATCTCTTGGTTTCTTCCCTATGCTCCACACGTCCTTACTCCCAGTGCTTTGAGTTTTTCATCGATCGCTATTTTCCACTTGTCCTTGTCGACACACTTCATTGCTTCGCCGTAGTTCCTTAAATCCATCTCGGCCATAAGTTGTACGACACCGTTCTCAATATCTTCCGTGTTAATCTTGTCTGCTGCTTCTCCTCCGTTTCCCGCGTTTTCTTGCGTCCTGCGCGTGTACCCACGCGTCCCGTGCCTCTCTCTGCCCCAAGGTGCCTTCTAATTGCTCTTGTTCTTCTTTTGTGCGCTTGTCTGCGTCTGCTACGAAGCTTTTTTGCCAGCTCCTTCTGTCTCTCCATCACTTCCATCGAGAAACAATCTTTTCAACTGCTGATTCTGTGTATTACCCAGTGTTTCCACGTTAAACTTCAAATCTTCAATTTCGTTTTTACTATCTTCAAAGACCCACGCTGCACGTCAGATGCTTTCACCGTGCTTTCTTCGATCTTTTCAATCATCGTCCCCTCTTTATCGCCATAGTCTTTTTTTGGAATGTCCACTCGCATATTAATCGTCAACTTTCTCCAGTCTCTTGGTGCACTACGACTCTCCGACCGCTAGCGTAAGCCAATCCACATCCCTTCTCTTCGAGGATTATATCGGATAGAATGTTCCGCGATAACCTCTCTACAAAGAAAACGTTTTCCACTTTGATCAGGTGCTCTTTGTTTCCACACTTGACGAAAAATTTTATGCTTCCCTTCTTCGTGGTTTTCAGCTACTTTACATCCGCTCGAAAACACACTCCCGACACGTCCTCCGGGTCCCGCAAAAAAAACTTAAATCGTTGGCAAATGCATACTGGCCCCACAATCCACTATCTACTTCTCCTTCTCGACATTACCATAGTTTGTCGTAATTCTCACCAAGAAAGATTATTTTTGCGATTCTTCTGTGGGCAACTATGCTTGAAATGCCGCACTTATCCACATAAGTAACTCCGCCTCGACTAGTTCCTTTTCTCGGGCTTTTCTGCTACCATGTGCAACCTGCCGTGCGCAACTCTCCTCGGTCCAAGATCCTCGTATTCTACCGCTTGCGCGAACTGACAGAGTCCCCCTGCTTGTCGTAAGTAATCCGACATTGTAGGGTCGAATTTCGACTTCATATTTTAACGCATCTCTGGGGCTGCGTGATATACAATGTTGTTGAGAACGAGAGAATCTGAATTTCCAACTACCACTTTCGCTACTGCCGACAGGTACAGGTAATGTTCCGGCCAAGTACGTCCACTGTTTTTCCACGCCATAAACAATTTCATTTCTTGCGCAGGCGTGATCTGTACGTGAAAAGTAGTTAGCATCTTATCCATTACGTACCATAAGGCTGGTGTTTCACACCACCACGTTTCCACTTGTCTATTGTAATAACTTTCTGTCGCCCCTCCTAGGTAGTGACCAAGTAAGCCTATCTTTATGTCCTCAACCCGCATGCTGCCTCCACAATGTTAATCTGTCGAATAAACTTTCTTCCCCAAGCGTGAATACCAGAACCAAAACCACGATACGTTTCAATTCCGTCAAAAGTTTTAATCTTCAAAGTGCACTGTTTTGCACTTGGTGTCCTTACCAAACGCACCTGTATGTCCGGCCCCTTTATCCTTGGTCATAACTTGTACCGGGACCTGCCGTTGGCCCTGCATACATCACCTTACCCATCCTGCCGCTGTTAAAGATGTCTGCCCCGGAATGTCTAAGCTCTCAAAAACTCTGCTTACCCATGCTCGCCCACCAAAAAAGATTCTTTACCTACTTGGCTTCCCTAAAGTGACGCTATGATCATCTTTGTGTCGACCTTGGGCGCATGGTATATCGTCTGCTCGTCGCTCTTCACAACTCGCATCTCTTCCAGCTTTTGTAACCTATCCGTAAGTAACACCAGCATCTTCGCCACTTGACCTGACCTTAACATTCTCTTCACTCGCGTCACCAACTTCACTTGGACTCATAACCCGTTGAACTTTAGCTCTGGTTTTCGTCATTACGCTTCTTAGCCAAATATATTTCCACGTAAAATTACCACGCTATATTTTCTCCCGCTAATCCAAACGTTATCTCCACGTTCACTTAACAGCACTAGCCACCTAGTCACCACTAAAGAAGCGTGCAAAGTAACACTTGCGAAAAGTATAGAAAAGTTCCCCTAAAAAATCTCGGAGGAAAATGAATATAACGTTACTGTAAAATATGTTTTAGAACCCCACTGGGGTTATCAATATAAGGGGACGGTTCTATTTGACATGTGAGAAAAAATAAAGTTGTATTTACCGAACAATTTGAGGGATGGGTTGTAGCATTAACCCCAGGTGCACCTGGGGTTCTGTTCAAGGGGGGGGGTCATATCGAGGGATGAGGTTATGGCACAAATTTTACAGTATCTAATTTGGACTAAAATATAGCTAACCTAAAAATATGTAATTTGATACTACCTATTTTTAGTCAAGGCGCAACACAATGTAAGACTTGCATCTCGCTGTCCAGTTGCTGTATTTTAACAGTATATACCTGCTCAGGAACTGTGGTCTGGCCAAGGTTAAAACTTCCATTAATCTCCAAAAAGCATTCCAGGCAGATCTGCAACTGAATACCTTAAATTCTCTTAGGTCGCAATGACCTTTCTCGTAATCTGCTACTGCCTGAATTTGTATCATCGTTTTCTTCCGTAAAATTTCCAGGTGTTTGTACTGATTCCAAAATTTGTTTTGAAACACGACTAAGTTTCGTATTCTCCACATCCATGCTATTCCAATCGAACAGATCGCCCAACAGAGCCTAGTTGCTTGTTTTGTTGAAATGTGATTTATGATGAAAAACACAATTGAAATTCATTGGACGAAATTACAGAGGTTCGGTTTATATACAAATTTAGAGATTATAGGTTAAGATTTTTTAACTTTACATAATACACTTTTCATTTTACTATGATCTTAATAAGAGACTCTTCGGTCTAAGCATTCCTCGGTGTACTGGTACTTACAGACCAGTATACCTCACGCTTGCATTCACTCCGAGCAGACACTAATCGGTCGCTGGTGAGCACAAGGAGCACGCTATTCTTCCTACAGGTTATGAGCCCACGGTTCACGGAGCTCAGGTCGTGCTAAGAAACTCTAAGTTTGGAGTTCTGATTTCTGACTAACACTAGAAATCATTGGAATGTCCCCGTTTTATGAGAGGGTAAAACTCACTAAGTTTTGTTATTGCGAATTACGTTGTGGATTTATGTTCTGGAATATTACTTTCTAATTTTTACATGGTGTTACGTTTTCTTACATGGAAGAAAATAAAATGGAGATGCCTGTGGCCAACATGGCCGTGCAAGTCGAGTACGTCAAAAACTTGAAGAACGTGTGAAAATGGTGGAAGATGAGCGTTCGACACTGTCCGCTCACAGCACTTCGCCGGGATCAAGAAAAGTCTCGCCTTTTGCGTTCCTGACGTATCAGGAATTAAAAGCTGAGCTGAAGCTCAACTTCGAAGCTCCAGACATGGAACTTAGTTGCCGAGAAGAGTTTGCGGAAAGCGGAAGTGTGTCCAGAGACACGGTCAAGAATTATGGACCATTTGGGCAGAGAATGACGATAAATGACCTCAGCGCCATCGAATGAGGTGATGCAGAACGTGCCGGTGCACTGAATGTGCACCAAGGTCAGGGAGCTGGAGTGGCAGCACAAGGGTCTACAGGTGGAGTTGTGTTACCTGGGTATTACGTTCCACAATACTTGAGCGAGGCGAGCACGGTAAAGATACCGATTTGGGAGTAGGAAATGCATGATGGATTAAATGAGCTACTTTTGGTGGAGCCTCGAGAAAATTTGCCTGCCGTGAATGATTTCCTGGAGGATAGTTTGTTATGGATATCGCGGGTCTCAAGACCGGATATATCATTCGCTGTGCATCATACACGCACGCACTACAAAGTGGCGAAGCGCATTGCGAGGTACCTAAAAAGGTACAAAACATTTGAAGTTAAGTTTGGTTAAAAGATATTGAGAAATTACCATTGGAAATTGTGAGTTATAGCGACGCGGATTTTGCCGCTGATCGTGATGATTTAAGAGCATCAGTGCCAATGTTATTTTCGCCAATGGAATAATAGCTGGTTAAAGTTGTTGCAAAAACAAGGGACGGTAGCTTTGCCCACTGCAGAACCTGGGTTTGTAGCTGGTGCGGTAGGAGTGAAGACATGATAGCTGATCTGCTGACACTACATGCGTCAAGGGTTGTGGAGTTTTGAATGAAGATTGGTTTGAAGTAAATTGTTTATTGATTTACGATGGGTATTCAGACTACGGACGTGCATGCAATTGAAAATTTGGATTTGTTTACATTAATGATGGACCCCGGTAATCTGTTGGAATTTGGGTGATGAAAAACACAGTTGAAATTCATTGGACGAAATTACAGTGGTTTCGGTTTAAATACAAATATAGGTTAAGATTTTTTAACTTTACATGTACCTAGAAACCGACAAAATCCCGACACTTTTGAGCGCTCGGATTGGACGACCGACACATAGAAAATTGATCATTTGTCGAAAACGAGTAGAAGGATTTTATTGGACGAGCAAAGATGTCAAGACTCAACATGTTTGCAACACTTAACATATCCGCGTTCAGATTGGCAGAAATTAGAAATTGGTGACATGTACTCCCAATGAGCCAATGAGTGGATGGAACTCCATTCTTATTCAATTAATGGAAGCAGCGGAACCGAAGGAGACGCCTGTAAAAGCGGTAATCGAGCGTGCTTATCGCTCAAACGCGACTTTGAGCGGCTTAAGCGCTCATCTGGCTCAGTCTACGGATGACAGATTAATGAGAATGAAATAAGATGTAGTTAGCGCTATTTTGTATAGGACTGCACAAGAGATCGAGCAACGTGAAAGGCTATTGAACCAATTAGCACGTGATCAGGTATATCGACTGTATGTTATGAGTATGGAAAGATATTAGTATAATAACCCGATGATGTGTAGCTTAATTGAGTCTCAATAGAAGATCAAAGCTCATGTATGTATGTGTCTAGTCCTGTGGCTGCCGAAGCAATAGCGCGATTATTGGGCATGCAGAATCAGATTATGAAAGATCAAGATCAATAGCAAGATTTAAAAGGCCAAGGGGTGGTCAACTTGCGTAACTACAGTCTGACCGTCAAGGACGAAACGGAGCTGCATGTTCGCCTACTAACGACGAGGTCTAAAGGTCTATTCCAACCGCTGCGTAAGTTCACCAAGGAGATGATCAGAGTTGATCAACGAAAGTATTCCGAGCGTGCGGTCCTAGCCACCGCATCTGAAAAGTATGCATCTTATGATGAGTTCGAGTACGCGTATAAAGGGCACACCACGCACTGTAGTTCAATTCTCAAAGAAGTGCGAAGAAGGAAGCGCGAGAACATCATTTAGCAAAAAACTACCGAGAAATTATTTTTGGGTAGTTTCTACCTAAATGTGACAGTTAGGTATTATTTGCAGTACGAATGATACACACGGCGATGATGTTTCATTGAGTTCACCGTCTTGTATATCTTCTTGAAGTTGCATTTTCGACACTGGAATTGTGGACAATTGATGTGGTGTGCTTTTATTCTCTCGATAATCTGTGAATTCTTTGCAGCAGTTTAAGCAGGTATACTCCACAAAGTTCCCAAGCTGCGTCAGTCCTTGTATTCGACAAAGAGACTGTACAAAAAGCAATGGAGACGGATGTTCTCTTCTTCATACTTCATTCCACAATGAATTACGTCACCACAGAGGACGAATGCATCCCCTGCTTTCAGCGAATGGATTTTTTCTTCAGACTTAAGGCTAGATGCCAGTTCCAACCATAAGTTGCTAAAAACGCTGTTCCCTTGACTGCTAGGAGATGTGCTCCTGGAATGTCTTCAAAACTACCGTATTTTAGCAGCTCGTCGGATCGGTAGTTCTGGTGAGTCTGTTGTCGGTCTCCTCCTGGGAGTGACTTCAAAACTACCCACCCGCGAACAGCTTCTCAAGAAGCGATGTGTTGTCTAGGCCTGCTTACAGGCGGTTAGAATCAATGAGTGTTCCGTCTTGAATCACATGACCGTCATTATCACCATCACTACCTTCTCGCTCCCGCAGGAACACCGAGTGTCATACTAGGCTGTCGCTGTCAATCCACTCCTGGACTGCCTGCAACGTCAACGCCGAAAGGATGTTATGCGCACGTTTACTCCACTTTAGGCCATATTCATGACTCAATTATCCTCAATAGATTATCCTGAATAGGAAACGGACGCTCCTATAGGTCACAAATGACTCAATTATGACCAATAGCGGTGTTGTCGGTTCAAATTGTCCAATCTCTTTACATAACTTACTCTGAATAAGAGACACTTCGGCCTAAGCATTCCTCGGTAGTATACCACACGCTTGTATACACTCCTTTACTTGGGCTACCGTACCTATTTGGAAACCACTGTACCGTGGTATTGTGTCTTTGAAAAAAAATATTTTTTCGGTTTTTAAAGCATGGCTACGGATACTGTACTAACATGCTTCAGTAGCTTCACGACGTAAATTGAGGAGGTGTCGTCTCCTCTTCCTGTCGCTTGGACATTTTCTCAATAGTTTCCTTCCGTTCCGTGCTAAATTCTTGCACGACTTTGCGTTCTTCATTTGCCATCTCGTTCAGCTTAAGCTCATCCGGGTTGTACTCAATCCCAAACGCTTCATGGACGCTGCGCTCTCGGTCTTTCATCCATTTGGCCAACTCTTCGTCTTCGGCACGACCAAAAGGCGTCTCCAACCATTCTTTTTCGAAATCGTTTTCGCTTCCACTCGAGCATATCGTCTCGTGTCCGCCCTCATCTTGCGTATTCGATCGTTCCCACACCATTTTAAGTTTCTTCCCGTCCATCTCACGTTCATGTGTCGCCTTCAAACGCCCCGTCGAGTCCTCGTAACGTCGCCGAGTTGATCCAATACGATGACCATTATGGTCTAAAACAGTTGAGTAAGTGTACGAATATGACGTATATGATGGGTGCGGTATCGTGCCTTCAGCGCCAGTTGAAGACTCTTTCGTGTCAAGCGTAGCTTCACTTCCCACCTTCTTCGTTGCACTGTACTCTGGTGCTGCAGCTTGTAGGGTCTCATTCGTCACATCTTCTGGTCTTTTGATTGGCAAGTCTTTAAAAAATTCTTTGTCGTCATGATGGAGCTTCGGTAACATATTAGGCGAAAATGGTGCAAATGGTGGAAAACGAGGCGAGAACACTTTGCGAGCCATCACTTCGACATCCATGAGAGACTGCTCTAGTGATGCCAATGGATGCCAAAGCGAAGGCTGCACTAGATCCCACATTCGGATTGTGCGGCGAGCATGAATTCCTCGCATACATTCAATACGGACTGGGAAGGAAAGAGCAGAAGGCAGCGCCGGGGCTAATTGAACAAGTCGTTTCGTCCACATTGACACCGTTAAATGAGAACTAAAAGGAAATTGCACAGTGAGCGAACATTGACATTTCATGTAATGAGAAATTTATGGGACGCTGACATGGCGGTTGACTTTACACCTACAATGAGAATGAAATGAGGAGACTTGTTCTTGTACACTCGCTGCTATAGCCACCGTGCGAAAGGAGGTCGCACGGCTCATAAGGCCAGTCGTGTCTCTCGTAATTTTTCTCTCTAAACAAATTCACGCGTTTAGGATGCGCCTCTACGCCATCAAGTTGTTGCCGCAGCTTCGGCAGAAGCGAGCCTCTGCTGGATTTTGTGTCGAGCACGTGCTGCAAAGACCAGGCTTGCGCTTGGACTTGCTCATGAACGAGGTCAATTTCTTTTTCGGCTGAGGCTTTGGCTCTTCAATTGGACGCTCAATCAAATACGAACCAGGAACGTAACCTCGTTTGTTTCGCAATTCCACAAACCACCAGCCATCATCGTCCTGTTACAAAGATAAATTCTCGTTAAAACATTGAGTAGAAAAAAACCAGATCGCATAGAACAAACCTTCTGAAGGATAGAGACTTCGTCGCCCGGATAAATAGTCAGTTGTGTGTTATCCTGGGCGTCAAATCGATAGCCAGCAATTCCCTTGCACAGCGGGGTCATCTTCTTTCTGTTAGGTATTACATGGCAACATCGTATTAGTCGATTTAATTGGTTGTTCAAAGCTAGTCATGCACAGCATACTGGACGCTGGCTTCATTCATCGCAATGGCTTCGTGCTTGCATTTTGCGCAAACTGCTTGGCTTTCGTGCTCGAAGAAACTCTCTGCTAGACAAATAAAATACCGTAAAAGGCAAGCGCGTTAATATTGAACAGAACACAGTGCGTTTTCCTTGCGAACCTGATAGGGAAGCGTTACATTGGAAGCACACAAAGCAATCCGGGTGATAAAGGTGGTCGATAGCCTTGACTACTTTTCCCTTCAGAACCTTGTCGCATCGATGACACTTTTTACCGAACCGAGTCTGATAGCAAGCTTGGTGGAACGCCTAAATAATTGCAAGTTGTTAGCTATCTTGCGTAGTACATCCGACGCAGATAACGATGCCATACCTGGTTGTCCTTCTCGGCATAACCATCGTCTTCAGCGATAACGCAGCTGCAATGACTGCATTTAAAGCACTACAAAGAGCGAAATACTAAAGTTTAGATCGTTAAATCAATACATCCAAGAACATGACACTCACCTCGTAGTGAAAGTACTGGTTCAAAGCACCAACTGCTTCGCCTTCAAGAACGAGTCCGCAACCACCACACAGCTCTCGATCGTCATCATCTTCCAAAAACGTTTCTTCATTTTCATTCACGGTTCTATCGATGGTTGACTCCCGCGTTCTCGTTTTTTCGACATGCCCTTCTGAAATCCCACTTAGGTCGGACAAGCGGTCATCGCTATATGACTCAAGGTCAAGCACTTCCGACAAGCGCAGAGATTCCCTTTGACCATTCCCCATGTATTTCGCGTAATCGCCATCGCTAAGAACCGAGTCGAGATCTGACGCCTCAGAGATCCGACTATTATGGGCCGACATGTCAATAGTTGTGGCTTCCAAATCAAACTGATCGAGATTTGATGTGCTGCTTCTAAAGATTTCGGTCCCCGATCGCCCGTTGCCATTCGCAACAGCTGTAGCGGCAGCTCTTTGGAGCACCTCAGCATCAGCTGCTTCTCTTTCAGCTTGAGCACGAGCTTCCGCAGCT
Organism: Sclerospora graminicola; assembly: GCA_001887855.2. Classification (NCBI taxonomy): domain Eukaryota; phylum Oomycota; class Peronosporomycetes; order Peronosporales; family Peronosporaceae; genus Sclerospora; species Sclerospora graminicola. The sequence goes on along the minus strand of MIQA02001544.1, from coordinate 9,650 downwards.
GCTTTGGCTTCGGCTGTGGCCTTTGCGCGAGCAGCCTCCTCAGCAGCCTTTTGTGCTTCCTTAGCTTTTCTTTCCTTCTCTTCTTCCAGCGCTCTCGCTGCAGCAAGAGCTGCCTCTTTTTCTGCCTTCGCTTTGGCAGCAGCACGCTCGCGTTCAAGCGCAGCTTCTCTTTCTTTTCTTTCCTTCTCTGCCACACAATCGCTGCAAACGAGAAGGTCACCTATTAATTTCGCTCCAAGTTCTTTTGACTGTTTCTTGCAAGTGGAGCAGACCATGCAGAGCTTGTGAAAAACACCGTCGCCAGCTCGGTATACTCGGCCCAAAATCTCTTTGTCACATGCGAAGCAATGGTTCACGTATTGAGCACAGTCAGCATGGTATGCTCTTTTTTTAATAAGCGTGAATTCTGCGTCTTCTTCAATCGACTCGCGGCAGCTTTTGCACAAAAGGCAAATTTCGTGAAAAATCTGGTCCTTGCATACTTTGGTTCGGCCTAAAATGGTTTCCTTACACGCGTAGCACTTCTTCAACTTGCGCACCTCGCCAGGTTTAAACTCAGTGCCGCCGGACTTGGCATCTACGCGCACAGGTCCATTTGGCGGCTTTGGTGCGCATGAGTCAGCAATCGCAAGCGCTTCTAGACCGAGTGGCGACTGATATTCCACCCCTGTATCTGTCTCCTGTAAACTGCTTCCGGAACTGCGTTGCATCTCCAAGAACCTCTGATTTGAGGCTTCGCGTGCCGCTAAGATCGCGGCATCTGTGACAGGAATAATGGGATTCTCAATGTGAAGGTACGAGCCGGGTACGAGGCCCTTCTCGCCGTCCTTGATGACAAACCACCAGCCATCACTGTCCTTGCGCACGACATCCACTTCATCGCCTTTTGATAGTGCCAGCTGTGTACTCACGTCCTGAGGCTTAAACTTAAAACGAGCCACGGCTTTTTCCTTACGCGCAGGTTCAGGAACAGGCTGCATCCTACGACAGCAAGACAACGAGACTGTGAGACTCGCCACTCCTTTATAGTCTCTTCGTATAAACACACCCCATCATTTTAATGCGTGCAGCAGCAGTAAACGCCGTGGGTACCGCTGGAACACTCATCTGATCGCCTCCGGCCACTTTAGATGCTGCTTTCCACGGGTTCTCCTTCGTTGTTACCTATCATCAGTGTTAAGATACAACAAAAGCTTAGTCGTTTTCATTCATCATTGATATTTTCTACTCGAAACACGCACTGCTGCTTCGCCACACTTGTCACATGCGTCTGCCTCCACAACGTCTCCGCATCTATTAAGATTAAGAATTCACATGAACGTAATAGACATTGATACATGAATAGAAACGAGAGTACTAAAAGAGATGACTCACTTGGGACAGAAGCTCGGCATAACCTTCGCTCACTCTTACTGTCCGCTACGCTAGTGAGCTATTGATACTGACCCCACTCCTTCACGATGCTGCGTTGATTAAACCACGTCGATCGCTAAAAAGAGCCGGGATTAGAGTACATATCGAAATTTGTATAGGTGGTGTAAACGTGGCGACAAATGAGCGCGTTACCTTGACGATTGGTAGAAAAAGAACATAACCGATTGGGCAAAAATATACGTAATGCAATTGTGCCGTAAGCAATACCTTAAACACATGAAGTTCCCGATACAATTACATGTATATCGATCCCGTGGGCTCACTCCGGGGCCGGAAGTCAATCAAAAGTATACTTAAGTAATGTGAAGTATTCAACCCGATAAATTTATTATAGCGACGACAATTCTGAAATTTCAACAATAAAAAAATTGGTGTAAAGGTACGTTTTTTTCAGTAGCCCAGGAGATATCAGCTTATGTTGGCAAGTCAGACGACGCCATCTGTTCGGTCACAGACAAGCATGGAGTAGTTTGTCTAATTGGGCTGTAACTCCGACAAAATTGGTAAAATTGTTATGTATTCAGATCATTATGCTCGCAAACTAACGATTTGTTAATAACCCGTAATACATGTACTTGGATTATTCGCACCCCCTCACCGGATATTAATACCCCCTGTACCATAAAGAAGGTGCAATGAACCATTTGCACCATGATATACCGAAAATGATACACTGCAAAACTTGATATCAAGATAAAACACATATTTTACTGAAATGATACCGACCATTACTGTACAGTTGTGAACGATCGACGATGGAGAGGCAAGGAACACGAGGGAGAAGAGCGACGCTTGCTCATGGAGCCCGAAACGTCTCCGCCAATAAGACTATAGAACTGCTATAGCTCATAGTTACAAATATGAGCGATGCAGTTGACTAGAACAGCCCTCGGTCACGTCTCAATCAGCTCCATATACCAGAACTGCGTAACATTCTGATGGACCTTAATCTTCCCCGATTAGGACGTACATGTAAATTGGAGCTTATTGACCGCATTGTCAGTGAGTTGGATGTGTGTTTAATATTATTCTGACTTTGAGCCCCTAATTCTTACGTGTCAGTTTTCATGATTTTAGCAATTTGCTGATAAAGCTAGAGGGACAACTTCAGCGGCCTTACGCTGAGAAAGTATCGGCTGGTATGCAAAGTATTCATCAACAATTGAAGGGACGGTCAAAGTATGCGCCTTCGTCTCAAGTGGTACACACCTTTATTTTTGCTCCGGCGACTCTTATATTTTTATATTTCACTATATATTGCATTTGAGAAGTTATATCATACTAGTGTACAGTGTATCGAGAACAAAATAGTCGCCAGCTTAGACGCAAGTCAGCAGCCTTAATAAACTGAATAGGGTACACAAAGAATAAGTCAGTCATATATAAATGATATAACATACATATACATGTAGTTGCTGCTTGCCGCCAGGCCTTCGACGTGCTTTCTTACTGAAAAGCAAAAAGGTTTTCAAATCAAAACTTATTGGACTGCAAACCTTGAGCAGAAACATCTCGCATTATCAAACGCTGTGGCTGGTAGAGATCCACGCCACTAGTGAGCGGTACCACTCCCACAACAGTCAGTATGTCACCATTCACTTATCCATAACGTAACGTATCGCGTATTTCTATGCATTTAGGTCCATGTAAAGCATAGAGCGATTCGGTGGAGCAGTAGGTACCATTGGCGCATAGTTGCTCTGTACAACGGCGCATAGTTTAATCGCTCCTTCAACTGTTGCTCAATACTTCGCAGCGTCATTTCAATCTCGATGCACCGAAAGAAGCAGTTTTCCCGTTCGTGTACACGGAAAAAGAAGACAAAGACGACAGTAAACGAGGCTAAGTCCTCACGGCCTTTGGTATTTTCGTTGTGATGCGGCTGTCCATGTTTTCCGAGTTTTGAAAGCGAAAAAACGGACTCCTGGGCTCGATTTGGGGCTGTCATGGCCTTCCTCCAACGTTTCAATATCGTCCACAGTTTAAAGGCATCAAGAGCTACCATCCCGTCACGGATAGTGAAGAATTACCGTACGATAGTCGAGCTATGCGTCGTCGTTGGTTTGCTGTATCGATTATTGTCGTATCCATTATAGTCGTCATCGGTCCTGTGTCATTAATGGGGCTCTAATTAACGATGGCAACAAATTATACTATATTGACGTGAAATACCAAACGCCTTTGACGCTCGCGGTGACCGCTGCTAGCACGATTCAGATCCTCGTCTTAAACATTGTGTATCGACTGGTGGCTCAGAAATTAAACGATGTCGAAAACCATCGGGCAGACGCTGAGTACGGAAATTACTTGGCCACTAAAGTGTTTGTGTTTCAGTTCTGTTCGCGTCGTTCTTTTACATTTCGTTTATGAAACGGACCGTCGAGGGTTCGTGTTTGTATGGTGATGACTGCATGAAATAGAGCTGATCGTGCTGTTTGTCGTGCGTAACACACATCCAACACATTCGCAATGCGGTCAACACGCTCCAATGTACGTCCAGATCGGGAAAAATGAGGTCCAGAATGTTACGCAATTCTGGTGATTGCGACGTGACCGAAGGCTGCGCTGGTCAACTTCACCGCTCATATTTGTAACTACGAGCTAAATGGCGAAGATCTTCTCCCAACGCCTCTGCACGCGTGGACCTTAACGCTTCTTCTCGCGCCCTCCAGGCACCTAAGCATCGTCGGTCGTAAACAACTGAAAAGTAATGGTCTGTATTGGCCGGCATCATTTTAGTAAATATGTGTTTTATCTTAATATCAAGTTTTGCAGTGTATCATTTTCGGTATATCATGGTGCAAATCATTGAAGCGAGGTGCAAATGATTGCGGCTTTGGTGCAAATGACTGAAAAAAGGTGTACTTCCTCCGGGGCAAAATAAACGCAACATATACACAAAATTCATCGTAATTGGTTCAAAATTACGTGTTAGAGAACACGGATTGAATGAAAAAAAGCACTAGATCACCTCTTTCTTTAATATTTTTTATCATTGAATCTCATCCTAGGTCCGGCGCTATGTCGGAAGGAATGGACACAGCGAGCGGCGGTCGTCAAGTAACCCTAGTCCAAGATGATAATCAGGACGTACTGAAAGCATGCAAATAAGTGTATCAGCAACAGTGCGGTTAGAGGACGAAATTTCTACTCCTCATATCGCCAGATCAAGCGCTTCACAGCCCAGAGTGGTCCGAGCTCAATGCCATTGTTCGGTCGGTAAATATCCCAGTTGTCAACAGTGGAAGCGCCTGAACATGATGGATGTTCATTTTTCGTTGTTTGGATGCATTTGCTGTCGTCAGCAATACTAGGAGGCAAGTGGATTACTACATTAAGACATGTAAGCTAAGAAGATGACCTAGCTGCTGTGTTCCGACCATGGTACTCTATTGAATTTTTCTTGTTATTTCTTATAATTTCTAAGTTTTTATGTGCCGTTTTGAATAGTTCACCCGTTCTCTTCTGATTGTGAACCCCAATAGTGAATATTTGTATGAGATGATAATCCGATACTATCAATTTAGATTTGCTGCGTTTATTTTAGACACCTGTATATTCCGATCGTGCGTTTATTTTGCCCCGGAGGAAGTATAAGTTACCGCATATATCGGCTCGATATGCGCTAATTGTACCTACAGCTCCACCGAATCGCTCTATCATCCTTGCTTTACATGGACATAATGCATCGATACGCGCTACGTTACCATATGGATCGGTGAATGTCGGCGCCAGAGCAAATGCAACGCTGTTGCACGCATTTTGGTGTCCATAGAAGGTTTTTGCGCAGAGACCGAAGCGTAGATCCCATATTGACACAGTTTTGTTCCCAGAGCCCGTGCAGATATTCGTCGAGAATGGCTGGAAGCACACACTATTAACGGCGTCAACGTGGCCGCGAAATGTACGGTGACAGCGGCCCAAGTGCAGGTCCCAAAGCTTGCAAGTGTGGTCCTTTGATGCACTTACGAGAAAGTCTCCGTCGTGATGGAAAGCGCTTTCCCAAACAGGATGTGAATGATCAGAAAGAGTAAGCGAACAAGCAGCATTTACAACATTCCAAAGCTCCACGGTGTTGTCTCCTGAGGATGTTGCTACCTGCGCTCCTTTAGGGTGAAAAGCTATCCCCGCAACCCAACTCCGATGACCTTCACCGAGCAGGTGCCGACCATAACTTCCAAGTCTCATCGTCCGAGACTGTTGTCGCAATTGGATTCTTTGGATGAAAAACCACAGCAGCAACAGAGCTACCGTGTGCTGGACAACTTCGAACTAGCTCGATATGTTCTGGGTTGACAGGCTCAGAGTACTTGTCAGTGAATTTATCGTACGATACAGTGGAGAGACTAGCCAAGGATCCAGCATCTGGAATCAAGTTAACAGATAAGCGTAGACCAAACTGTCTAACCTGTGCTGAGGGCAAGGCGACGCGGACAAAACAGCCAAAGCAGGACAGCGGGCAGAACGCACCGATAGATAAAATCGGTGGCGTTATCAGTAGCGATTTAAAACGACCAATTACATCAAGGGATCGACGTGAAAACAGATACTTGAATGTGTTTGTGGATCATTTCTCGAATTACGCACGTGAATTTCCCGCGAAGTCTAAAGATCAAGCCGCGAAAAAGTTTGAACATTTTTTGGCATGGTTTGAAGGAGAGTTCAAATGTCGAATTAACATTTTAAGAATTGATGGCGGTGGAGAATATCGCAATGTGGATTTATTCTGTAAACGAACTGGAGTCAGAAGACAGATTACTAAAGCAGGTAGCCCAGCCTCGAATGGGAAAGCGGAACGAATGAACAGAACAATTTTTAAAATGATCAGATGCATGATCTTTGGGTCTGGAGCTCCGTTAACATTTTGGTCTGAGGCAACAGAATATGCAAGTTACATCCTCAACCGAAGTCCAACGCGCGCAAATTTGTGGAAGATGCCGCCAATTGAAGTTTTAACGAAGAAGAAAGCCAATATTTCGGATATCGTGATTTTTGGATCGCCGTGTATGGTCTGGCGGGACGCGAAGAACAAACCGCTCAGTAAACACGCCGAGAAGGCGTTAATTTTTGGAAACAACGACGAAACAAAAGGTTATAAGGTGTTACTTTTGAAGGACAGAGTAGTAACGACTACTCGACACGTATATCATGTGGAGACATTGGGTGAAAAAGAAAACGAGAAGCTGTCACGTATGATGACTGAAGACTTGGAAATATATCACAAAAACAGTAGAGACAATGCAGCTTCGAAGGGGAAAACGAATAAAGTTCGAGAGAAAAAAGGCAAGATTTACCGCAAAGAAAATCAACGAGGAAGATTAAAAAGCCGCAGAAGTTGATTAAACTGGAAGAAGACGAAAGGCAGCGTGAAACAAACGAAGAAGATATTTCGAATGAAAATGATGAACCGAATGGAACGAGTGGTGAAAATTCATTTTATGCGTTTGCAGTTTGCGATATGAAATCCGGACAGTGGAATAATGGCTGGAACGCCGGACCCGAAGAGCTATTTCGAGGCTCACACTGGAAGTCAATCCGAGAAGTGGAAAATAGCCGAAAGGGCAGAATTAAAAGCTTTGGAAGACTTACAAACATGTGCATTGATGAAGAAGACAAGCGAAGTAAAGACATTGCCGACCAAATGGGTTATAAAATCAAAAAAGCTAAAGAACGATGGCACGGTGGAACGATATAAAGCAAGATTGGTAGCTCGTGGTGACAAGCAGATTTATGGGGAGAATTAATACTTTACGTTCTCGACAGTCATGGAGATTAATAACATGAAGGTTATTTTAATATTATCGATTGTGTGGAATGTGCCTGCGAGGCACGGAGACGTACCGAGCGCCTACCCGAAGGCGGCTACGGAGAAAGAGTACGATATTTATTTGCCAATTCCTCAAGGTATGGAAATATCGGACGATACACTGAAAAAATTGGGTGCTACAAGTTCGTAGGAGCTGATGCTCAAACTAAAAAGAAATCTCTATGGCCTAAAGCAAGCTGGAAGACTGTGGTATGAATTGTTGCGCGAAACTTTGGTTAAAATGATTTTTTCTTAATGTTTGATAGACAATTGATGACAAAGGAACGATAGTGGTTGGAGTGAATTTCGACGATCTGTTGGTTACGGCGACAGAGACAAAGCTTGTGGATGATTTTTGTGCAGAAACTGGAGCTAAAGGACCTGGGCAACGTGGATAAATTCCTTGGTATGAGAATTTTGGGAGACCCTACGATGGATACAAGAAGGAACTATTTTTGAGATGCTTGAAAAGCATGGGCTGCAAATGCAAATGAAGTAGGAACGCCTGCTACAAGCCTGGAAGATACGAAGGAATTGAATGAATTGTTGCCGACTGTATCTCGTGGAAGTACGCATACGATAAAGGATTTTCAGTCTCTCGTGGGAAGTTTACTGTGGATTTCAAGAGTTTCTCACCCGGACATCTCATTTGCCGTGCATCGTGCAACGAGGCACACGCACGCGCCAATTTTAAGTGATTTTAAAGTTGCGAAGCGAATAGCAAGATATTTGAAAGGAAGCAAGAAGTTAAAATTGCATTTACGTGGAGATAACGATTTAAAATTACCATTACGGATTGTAAGCTATATGATGCTGACTATGCAGCTGACCGCGAAGATCGCAAAAGCGTCAGTGCAAATGTGATTTTCGTAAGTGGAGTTATAGCAGGGTGGAATTGTAAGAAACAGGGATCTGTTGCGTTATCGACTGCAGAGGTGGAGTTTGTCGCGGCCGCTGCAGGTGGACGAGAGGCGTTGCGACTAAAGGAGCTATTTGAAGACATTGAAATTAAAACGAGGACGCCCATCGTGTTGAAGATTGACAGCCAAGCCGCGATCAAGCAGCTCAAGAGCGAAGCTAGCGTGGCCAGTGCCAAGCATATCGACGTGATGTTGAAGTTTTTAATAGATTTCGCTAAAAAAGGAACTGTGGAACCAGAACATGTATCCAGTGGAAGTATGGTCGCGGATTTACTCACGAAGACATTACATGCGCCAGGAATTAAGGAACTGTGCGAACAAATTGGACTCAAGTGAATGATGTATTACGTTTATGGTCCTATCGCGCTACTACTGGATATGCATTTCCTACGTTTACGTTGATGTGTTTTGTGCACGAAGCCCCGGTACTCTCGGAAATAGTGTTGGAATTTGGGATGATGTGATCTATGATGAAAACTGACGTTAAATTCCTGCTAACGAGATTATCGTGGTTCCTTGGATATTGTGAATTTTAGGTTAAGTAGTATTTTAGCCAAAACTACACTTAATTTTTACATAATATATACTTTTGTGGTAAAGCGGTCTGAGAAATGTTGAGAATAAGGTGGACCACACATGACCGTTGATTGGTGACGATGGGAACACCCATCAAGATGAGACAGTTGATGGGTGGGACAGGCTGATCGCGTATACGACGAAAAGGTGGTGGCCAACGGGCTTTCGTACGGTGAAGGGATAAGCCAAGTACCGTTACTACGCCCGGTCCCGGATACTAATGGAGCGGCGAAGGTCACGATTCCGATCGGGATATCGCGTATTAAGTGAGTTCACGTAGACATATATGACGAGATCGACTGAGACAAATTGGAGATACAGCAGCAATGGCGAAGTGACATATCAGGAATGGTTATCGGGATGAGTTATGAACAGTACAGATGTTGAAGTTGGATGTGATATGAAGTTCCGGCCCGATCGGCCGAGCCACCTAACTCTGCCCCAGAATACGGAGATCAGGTCAGAATAGAACGGGGTATGTGGAGTGGCGAGCCGTGCGAGTATTACCAAATTAAGGCAAGCGATGAGAGTGATGGATCTATCCAGAATTGATGCAAGAAGGTCCGATCAGGCCCAACTTCACGAGAAATGCTGAGTCGGTGCGATCTTGGTACCCCGACAGGTGATGAAGGTCAAGAACATGGTCGAGTGAACAGGCAAAGTCGATGTGATGGTAACCCTGAGGTGTTTCGAGGTGATCTGGGGCTGATCGCCTTGATCACTGCCCCGATCACTCTGCCGATCGCTGTGCTGATCATGTTCTGAACCGATCGGCCCCAAACCGGCTTCCAGGTGTGAAGAGAGATAGAGTTTTCAGTTAAGCCGGGTTGGATATGAGGCGAACAGTGTCCGAGAGGCAGATCTCGATCGGGTTCCAGGCTGTTTATCGAGAGATCAGGATGGTTGAAGATCGC